>MJUU01018862.1:78731-97003 GCA_002080025.1 Modiolus philippinarum
ACAATATAGTCATATTCATATTGTTCATATGATTAAACCTCTTTTGAGAAATCTTTGTAAGGAAAGGCCAGGGAGCAAAATTATGTCATGGACTCTCAAGAATGTGAAAAAATGCAATTAACAAATCTTTTTTGAATTTTATAGCCTGTCTTGTTTACTGTATAGCCCATTTTTCTGTTATTCTGTTTGATTTTTGCAAACCTTATATTTTCATCACTTTTTTGTGTCCAGTTTTGACTTTGGATAAAACTTTGGAGGTATTTGAAATAAAATATTTTTATGTAATAATTATAATCATAATAATATAAAGCAGACAAAGTTATGCTATATAAATTTCCAACATACTTACCCATTTAGCCACTGTATGGCACTGATCACTTCAGTATTTCTGATGTTCAGTTGTTCAACAAAAGAGTGAATAAAGGGGAGAAAAACCTGTTAAAATAGTAACTAATTTTAACTTTAAACATAGGTAATCAAGGATAACAAATTTTGCCTCGTTATGCCACATTGTCAGAGTAACCTAATTTTGCTAATTTCATACTATCAGAGCTGCATACATATGCAAGTTTACATGATCCTAAAATGTACAGTGACCGAGATCTTAACTCTTCTGTAATTTTTGATGTAAATCAATCAAGCAGAATATATATGTTAAAGAGCCCTAATTTTGCCTGGATGCATGCATATGCAAGGTGACATGATCTTAACATGTGTAGTGACTGAGATCTGAACTCAGATGTAAACTTGAATGCAAGTCATTCAATCAGGAAAATATAGGTCAAAGTGACCTAATTTTGCCTGGATGCTGACCTTCCATCAGAGATGCATGCACATGCAAGGTTACATGCTAACATGCACAGTTACTGAGATCTGAACTTGAACTTAAACTTGAATGTAAGTCATTCAAGCAGAAAATGTAGGTCAAAGTAACCTAATTTTGTCTGGATGCTGTACTACCATCAGAGATGCATGCATTGCAAGGTTATGTAGTGACTGAGATCTGAACTTGGACGTAAACTTGAATGCAAGTTGTTCAAGTGGAAAATGTAGGTCAAACTGACCTAATTTTGCCTGGATACTGACCTATCATCAGAGATGAATGCATATGCAAGGTTACATGATCCTACCATGTATAGTGACTGAGATCTGAACTCAGACATAAACTTGAATGTAAGTCATTCAAATGGAAAATATAGGTCAAAGAGACCTAGTTTTCTTGGAGGCAGTGAGATAGCTCAAGATGCATCTGTTTGCAAAGTTTGATGATCCTAAACTTCAAAGTTACCAAGATATATAGCTAAATATGGATGCTAACGTGGATGAAGACGCGGACACAAGGGGTACTCCAATAGTCCACCTCAACTTCGTTGAGACGAACTGAAAATGATTCAGTGAATACAATTTGGTGCTGAATAATAAAATATACTGTGCTCAAAAGATGCAGGTCAGACAACAAAGGGTGTGTAAGTGTACTTTCTCTCCGGCTTGCAGAGTGTCAGGGAACATAAATACTCTAGTGTATTTCTACCTTGTACTAGTGTTTATTCCATCAGAAGAAATACCCTAGTGCATTTATGTCATGGAATTTCTGCCCTAGTATATTCTATCCAAGTGGGTGGAAAAAATTTACTGTTACAGGTGTGTCCCATCATTTGATACTACAGTAGTCCCCCTCTTGAAAGACCACTCATTTGAGAGACCACCCCTCTCTAGAGGCCACATTTCTCTTGCATCAACTCTTTTGTGTACAAATTGACCCCTTTTGGAAGACCATCCCTAAAACCCAACCAGAGACCACCCTTTCTTTGTCAAAAATATGCACATTACCCCTCTATTAAGACCATGTTTTGTTTTGTATTAACACTGATGAAAATTAAATGCCATTTTGTAATAACTAACTGGAATAATTAAACCATCAATTAAATTGACTTAATTAGCAGGTGAGAAGCCCTACAGGTATATTTAAGAGAAATATAATGATTTGATACATAATTACCTGTAATTATTAGAAATTTTATTCTTTAAAGGAGAACTAATTAACTCTCACTTAAATATTTGATAAATACAAGTTGTTGAGAATGAAACTTCAAGGCCATGCATAATACTTTAATAGGTTTCTGGTTAATGCTTGTATTTTAATGAATGCAAATGTGTTTTAAATCTGTATTAGATATACATGAATATAAATATAATGTGTCAAAGGTGCGTGTGATAAATAAGAAGACATTTTGAATGCTTTCATACAATAGAATGGCAAATGTTTTACACGAAATACTTATATTCAGCCTTTAGATTTTTGGACCTATTCCTTTTGAGAGACCACCCCTTTTGTAAGGCCAATTTTATGTTGCAAATAGGGTGGTCTCTCAAGAAGGGGACTACTGTATCTCTTATGACAATGTCCAAATTAAACACATAAGTAACTTGTTTCATATTATCATGTATGCATTAATGAGAATGAAGTCCATTCATTCATCTTCCTTGACAACTATTTAAGAGATTAAAACTTTCACTACATTCAAGGTGAAGAAAAAATCCATGAGAAATTAACAGCAAAGCATTGTCAAATTTGGAAAGCGTTGGGCCCAAAAATTATCCCCTCGCAAACAAAATCATGAAATTAATTCATAGCAAAAATTTCCAAGTTTTCCTCATATACATGTAGAAGAAATCAGTTTACTTTGATTTCATGTATGTTCACTATGGATGTGAATACATAAATTGGTGTCCGAAAATAATACCAAAGTTAAAACTCCAACAAATTTCAACAGTTGAAAAAAAACAAAAGAAGAAAAACAGTGAATTCATGCAGAATTTTGAGGAGGTGAGTATTTTCTTATCTTATCTTAAAAAAATAAGCAATATAATTGTATAAGTTTAACAAATTTAATGAGTAATATACATAATTTTTTTTACTTACCAATAATGATGTAATCAAAATTGGACAACTGAGCAAAATTTTATCAACATCAATAGAATCTTGTATATGTAAAATTCCCTAAAAAAAATACATAGGATTATACATATTAGTTTGAAAAACAAAAACTAAAAATTTACCTTCATATTTATTTCACTACACTCATCTGTTATTTTCACATTAGTGTATCATTCTTTTTGTTTGTTTGGAAGGGTTTTCAATAGCACATATAACCATATAAAATTAGGCTCATTGGTGAAGGCTATGCTATGATTCTGTTTTATTTACCTTGTTAAAGGATTAACAGATCATTTACCTGTCAATTTCTCTTTTCAGAACTATCGTAAAATGTTGAATTTACATTATAGTTGCTACCAGGGACATGTTCAACCTTCGCTCTTTATTAAATTGATCGATTTAATAAATATATTAATTTTAATAGATCACCACAATGTTTGTATTAAATGAACAAAAGAACTAGATTTTGATTTTATTTCCAGTTTTAGTACGACAGGCATAATAAGCTTACCCTACTGATACAATATAACTAGAAAGGATTCTCACTGTCAGTACTCAAGTTTCTGTAATTGTATTCAGTTTGGTGAAAATGTCTTTGCCATTTTTCTTTTCTACATGATCTCTATATTTCATTGTTTGAGTAATTTTTGTTTGTCATAGTAAGATGAAAAAGAACGAGTTTATAATTCATACATACTATAACTGATCCAGGATTCTGGTTTCCACTTAATATTGAAGTAATTGTACAGCATATTAAATCACAAATACCCGTCAAACAATAGTGATTTATAGCTTTGTATGGTCATGAGATGAGGATTTTTTTAATTATTAAGGCCATTCAAAATAAATTGTTTGTTTCTCAAACCTTTTTATTTTAAATTTGGTTGGGGCTGGCATTTTTTTTTCTTTCTTTTTTTCACGATTTCTTGGATGTCAGCAAAATTTAATTTTGATACAACTATGTAATAATTTTCCAATACATCTGAGCTTAATTCTAAAGATATCTAAACATACACTTCAGTTTTTTTGTAAGATTTTGAGATTTAAGTACTCTTATAACATAAAAACATAGAAAGCAGCCACAGCCTGCTAAGCTCACTTCCTTGCACAGCATTGTCACATGTTGCAAATGTCAGTAAACAGGAATGGACTTTAATCATTCTTTTTAACAGATTCAGCCATGCATAAATTGTAGTTTACAAACTGCATCCGACACATGCATTGTTGTTGTCATCCAAAAATCCTCATACATACCAATATGGTTGTTAAGGGACATGTCAGTAAGCGGGAATGAACTTTAACCATTCTACCTAACCAAGTCGCTCATGTTTTAAATGTAGGTCAGAGACAGCATCCGAAGCATGCATTGTTGTTGTCATCCCAAAATGCATCATACATACCAATATGGTTGATGTGGGCCATGTCATTAAACGGGATGGACTTTTATAATAACCATTCTATCTTACCAAGTCACTCATGCGTAAAATGTAGGTCAGAGACAGCATCCGAAGCATGCATTGTTGTTGTCATCCCAACATGCATCATACATACCAATATGATTGATGTGGGCCATGTCAGTAAGTGGGAATGGACTTTAACCATTCTACCTAACCAACTTGCTCATGCGTAAAATGTAGGTCAAAGACAGTATCCGAAGCATGCATTGTTGTCATCCAAAAATGCATCATACATACCATTATGGTTGATGTGGGCCATGTCAGAAAGCAGGAATGGACTTAAACCACTCTACCTAACCAAGTCGCTCATGTGTAAAATCTAGGTCAGAGACAGCATCCGAAGCATGCATTCGAGTTGTCATCCCAAAATGCATCAGGCATACCAATATGGTTGATGTGGGTATGTCAGTAAGCAGGAATAGACCTTAACCATTCTTCCTAACCGGACGCGGACGCCAACGCTAGGGGTATCACATAAGCCCCCCTCACTTCCTGAGGTGAGCTAAAAAAAAGTTTTAAGCAATTTCAATGCGGCTACCTTTTGGCAGACACAGGAGGGGCTTGAGAAACCAATTTTTTTTTTAATGGCCTAATATATTACATTTGTTTGTTATAGTCAGAACTTTCAAGTACATAATGCCTTCATACAAAGACACCTAAGCATTTTGTTTCATATTGTTCTATTGTAAGGTTGCTTTCTACATAGAAATTGTCATTTTACATTTAAATTTGGAAATAGTGATATGGTTTTTATTTTTACTCAGAAAATATACCTACGGAGGAAAAGATCCGTAAATATAATGTTAATTATGAAAAAAATTTTCTAGTATATTTTCTTTGTACGGCTCAATGATGTTATATCTCGGAAACCAATTTTTGCTGCTAAGACTATAAAATTGATTAATAAAAATATCATACCTCAATCAAATACATGAAAACATTTCTTTGAAAGACACAGCCACATCCGAGACTTTCTTTCTAGAAAAAGAAAATATGATATTTATATTTTTCTTATGTGCTAAAAACTCATTATGTTGTCCATTTATCACTCACAATTAAAGTACATTCGTCTACTGGAAATTGACATCGATAATCGGTGGTGCGTGCAATTTAAAAATTGATGAGTGTAAGGGTAATAATTGATATATTTTGTATGTTGTATGTTTGGTTAATTTATGTTACATTATAATATTTATATGTGTGTTATACTAATGGGAATTGTCAGTGTTAAAATTATTATAGATTGTATGGTCCTAAATATGCATGTTTTTTGTTAAGTAAATCCCCTGGTTTACTTTATAATAACTAATACACAAGGATGAACCTTAGTGGGATCGTTGTGCCACTAAGGGGATTTGTTCACAACATGAATGAAATAAATTGTTGTTGATTGTAAGATAAAAAAAAACTAATTAGAAATTGTGAAACCAAATTAATGGTCTTCCAGAATGTACATATACAGGTACCCTAAGAAGTCTTATTTTAATGCTGTCATACCTTCAAGATTTTAGACCTAGTCCCCCATTCATAAAATTCACTGTATTGTACAGCTTGTTGACTGATAACATTATGTGCTTGATGGTCATCTACATTATGCAGACTTGTCTACTCCTCATGGACAGAAATAGTAAGTTACTTGGTAGAAAATCATATAATGAGATGAGAAATAGTGAGGCACTATCCACTGTCATAAATTAATATTCTAACCAAAGAAACTACATCTTACAGTGTATGTCACACCATGTAGTCAAACCATGTAGTCACACAATAGTTACCTCAGAGAAGACCTTTTTTAGATGGAAACATATAATTTTCCTTAAAAGTGTTTTTCACTCCCCTTTTTATTAACGGAAATGGCTATTTCATCTGTATTATACAAAACCGAAAATTTTCTAAAAATCCCGTAAATTGACCAAATCATACAGAAATGGTAAATCATCATAAGGGAGTAAGATGACCTCAAAAATAGTAACCCTTACACCAAAATCGCGAGGGGAGGCAAGGCTGCATTTTAAAACTCCAACTTGCAAGTTCAAAAACTTCTTTTTTTTCAATATTCTAAAAGGGTCTGTAAGTCTTGACATATGGCACCAAATTCAAGCTTTTAAATTTGATGTTTTCTGCCAATACACAATATCTTGGAATTGTTTTGTGAAAACTTTTTGCTGAACAAGATGTGTTTGTGGTACACTACATATACCCCAGAATCTAGTCAATTATAAGGGAAAACTATCAATTTCCCGCTTTTTGACCTCTGTGCCCTTGACCTTTGATACGACCTTATTTTGGGGGACTATTTATTTTCCTTTTGACTAGACACTTACCAAGTATCAAAAGTTTATCTTACATAATACAAAAGTTATTTATTTCCTTAATAAAAATTCTCAACTTAATCCCTTTATTCTGAAATGGATGGAGCTGCTTTGGGCCTCCTGTTTATTGAAAATGGTTATAATTGTTCAATGTATCTATTTAAACTTGCTAAAAGAAACCTACAGAAAAATACTGCATCAAGATCTGACAAAAAATTTTAAATAAACAGCTGCGCCAGGTCGCATGATACGCCCGTCGTCACCCCTTCAAAACTTTAAGTGATTTAGGTAAGGGGATCTCAATTTAGAAGCACCTATAACTGCCTAATTGAGCTTGATATCTCTTTAACAAATCAATCTGCAAAGTTTGAAGTGAGCTGATCAAAGTACTTATACATAAGAGTGTGACATGTAAAAATTGCCTTAAATTTGACAAATAAAGTCCTATAACTCTTTCAAGAAAAATTAAAATTTCACAAAAAAGTACACAGATTGTGAGGCCATCATACCTAAAACCTCTTCAAAGTTTGAAGCGAATTGGTCAAACGGTTGTCAAGTTAGAGGGCGACATGTAAAAAATTGCCTTAAAATTGACGAATAAAGTCCCATAACTCTTGCAAGAAAAATCCAAATTTCACTAAAAAGTATACAGATCGTGAGGCCATCATATCCAATACCTCTATTCAGAAAGTTTGAAGTGAATTGGCAAAGGGGTTGTTGAGTTAGAGGGTGACATGTAAAAAATTGCCTTAAAATTTACGAATAAAGACCAATACTCTTCTAACAAAAATCGAAATTTCACGAAAAAGTATACAGATAGTGAGGCCATCATATCCAATACCTCTACAAAGTTTGAAGTGAAATGGCAAAAGGGTTGTTGAGTTAGAGCGTGACATGTAAGAATTGCCTTAAAATTGACGAATAAAGTCCCATAACTCTTGTAAGAAAATTGAAATTTCATGAAAAAGTATACAGATCCTGAGGCCATCATACCAAATACCTCTACAAAGTTTGAAGTGAATTGGCCATTAAGTTGTCAAGTTCGAGCACGACATGTAAAAAATTGCCTTGAAATTGACGAATAAAGTCCCATAACTCTTGCAAGAAAAATTGAAATTTCACGAAAAAGTATACACATCATGAGGCAATCATACCAAATACTTCTACAAAGTTTGAAGTGAATTGGCCATAGGGTTGTCAAGTTTGAGCGCGACATGTAAAACATTGCCTTGAAATTGACAAATTAAGTCCCATAACTCTTGCAAGAAAAATCGGAATTTCACGAAAAAGTATACAGATCGTGAGGCCATCATACCAAATATCTCTACAAGTTTGAAGTGAATCGGCCAAACAGTTGTCAAGTTAGAGCATGACATATGAAACGGACGGACAGACAGACAGACAGACACATATGAAACGGACGGACAGACAGACAGACAGACAGACAGACAGACGGACAGACGGACGGAAGGACAGACAGACGGACAATCGGACATCGGTATACCATAATACGTCTGTCATTAGACGGGCGTATAAAAATCATTTTTCCATTTGGCCCCATAAATACTCATAAATGTTACCTCAAAACCGTCACATACTACAGTTGCGTTAATTAATCAGCAATAAAATAAAACAAACCCCGTCTAAATACGACAAATAATAAGGATTCTACAGTCAAATATGGGAAAACAGCCAATTTAACCCCTTTTTTAAACCCTGTGACTTTGACCTTTGACCTGACCTAATTTTTCGGCATATTTATGTCCCCTCTTGATTAGACCTATACACTTGCCAAGTATAGAAAGTCTATTTAACATAGTTCAAAAGTTATAGCCAAGTTATAGTTCAAGTCTGGGATGCACAGGCAAACACACAGAGAGATACACACACAGACAGACAAACACAATTTGCAACCGATCCTCGATCTTGGGGCATAAAAATTGCAGTTTTGTGGTATAATTAATGTATGTCAAAGTTTCAAAATGGAAAGAGACTCACAAACCCCATGAAATTATATGTATAGCTGACTTCCAATTAAATTCTTCAACTATTCGATATATTCAATCCTAACAAGAGCTGTTGCAGAATGGCAGCCAAATATACCCCCCACTCATTGAACCCTGAATCAATATGGTAAGTGCAAGTGGGTGTGGACACAATACAAGAAGTATGGACACAATACAAGTATGGACACAATGATATAATCTTCCTGAGAGAACTTTTCCAGAGGATGCCAATGAAAATACTCTGTAAAAATCAGACAAAAATATGCTTTACATTATTTCTTGGAAATTGCAGAAGGAATTAATAAAAGTCAGTCAAATTATCTCCCCTCCCTGATTTCAAACAATAATCATATTCCTTCAAGCACATCTACATATAGTGTTCTTCCTTTGTCTTAAGTTTCATCAAAATCTTTCAAGTAGTTTAAGAGGAGTTGCGCTTACAAGGTAACCTGTACATAAGGAATCAACGAAAAATCAAAGTTGAATTATCTCCCCTTCCTGGTTTCGGACAATAATCATATTCCTTCATGCACATCTCCATATAGTGTCCTTCCTTTGTGCCAAGTTTCATCAAAATCCTTCATGTGGTTTAAGAGGATATGCACTTAAGAGAAGTGTGGACAGACGGACAGACAGACAGACAGGGTGATTCCTATATACCCCCCAAACTTTGTTTGCAGGGGGTATAATAACTGAACATTTATTTGGAAATAATATATTTTTGCTCTGTAATTGTTGGCATTTGTAAAAATTCTATGATGCAACTTGACAACTGAATACATACTCACCAGCTCTCCATTAATTACAGATATCACTAAATCTACATCTACAAATGGTATTCTAATGTTGTCTTTATAAAATAGATGTCTTTGTAAACAGGAAATTACTCTGAAATCAAAGAACTTAATGATAAGTATTCAGTGAAAACAAGCGTCACTGGCATTCCTTCTTCATTATCAAGCAGGAATTGGATAAGAAGACACCAGATTCAAACAATCTTTTACATGTACATGTACACGTACAATTCAATTTTCAGTGCTGAGATTCTGTTCCAAACATCAAGAATTTGACCTATGTGGTTCCATAGGTATATGTTAACATAAATAACCTTCTCACTTCTAACACCTATTACAGACTTGCACTTAAGGACATATATATGGCATTGATACTAGAAGTACTCCAATAGTCCCATTCCATTTCAGACAAATTTTTAAAAATAAAAACCAAGAGCAAATCATTCTACAAAACTATTTTGTGTCAAATCTTGTTGTAATGGAAAAATAAATGTTAATACATAAAATTGTCCTCTTTTTATCGTAAGGAATAGACACCATGTGACTGGCATGTGGATCACTATGCATATGTGAATAATGCAATTAACTCCATTATACTGTGAATTTCTTGGGTAGAGAAAAAAAGACATTTCGTGGTATAAAACGTAAATCCGTGAATTGCCACGTGTTCCAAAAAAAATTATTCAAATTAATAAAATAATTATTCTAAAATTCATGACTTTAGTACCTTCAGTTTTGATGTGAAAACACCAAAATTTAGAACTAAGGCAAAGTGTACGTAATTAACTACTCCAACGATTTTATTTAATTTCATATACAAATAGTGCATGGAAATATATAACAGAAAATCGAAAAAAATTGGGGGGTCACCGTTTTAATTTTCGAGATATGACTATTTGAAGTTTACTGCACAAAACACTAAAATTACAAAGGATATATAGGGAAAAACCGTCAATATTGGATTGTACATTTACTTAAATCGTGCATGCAAATTTATTTATCCAACAATTTTTTTGAAAATTTGATATTTTATTAAAAAATTAATTTTGAATGCATTGATGTAAAGAAAGTCCTTAGCAACCGTGCTCGTTTTCAAGATATATCGCTTTGAATGATAGATTTTATTGTAAAAAGTGCGTTTTTCCGGCGACGTTACTGATGACGTTGCTTTTTTACTGTAACGCATGGCACTAACGATTATCTTTTTTTTGCGTTTGTTGACTTCGGTAGACTGTTGTCGTTATTTTATAAACACCAACATTTATCAGAAAACCGAATACAAATAAGATTTTACAGATCTTCCGATGAGATTGTCGCAATTAACTGTTGTTGTACAACAAATTTTAGTTTGATTATTACTTACCGAAATATAAAATTTCCAAATCGTTTGAACTTTATTATCTTTTTGCGCTTTGCTATTGCATCAAACTTTAGATTTTCAAAAATAAAAGTAAAACGTACATTGCATCAATTTATATAAAATTAGAATAATGACAAACAGCCTCTCTGCCGGAAGACGATACTAAGGAGTATAGCCATTCAGCGATGAACTTTGTCGAGGACGAGACTATGTTGGACCATTTTCAAAATAAGCCCAAATATTGTCAAAAATTGTGTAAGTTGGTCTATGATAAATGTGCTTGAACATTCTTGAACTGGCTATGAGGTATGAGTAAAGCTTGTTGTTGAAGGCCTCATGGTGACTTCAAGATGTAGAACAACAATAAAAGCGTTGTTCGATTGCTTATTTTTACAATGTATTTGTAGAGACTTTGTCTAATTTGCATTTACTCCATATCCCTTCATTGTTAATTCCTATGAAATAAAAATATATGCCACACTTGTATGTTTTCTGACATTTGTTTCCGTTCATACTACCCGAAGGACATAGAGAACCAAACTGATTTTTTAATGCGATTCTAACAAAATTTCCCTTCAAAATGGCAGTTAGCTTAGTTTGGTTCTGAAGATGCTGTGCAACGAATTTAAACAAAAGACTACAAAAAAAATAAATATCTGTAAAAATTGCACACCAGTGACAAGTACAGTGGCTTGATCTTTTATCTAAAACGTATGAAAATGTATTTGAATTAATTTTGTTTTTTTATAGTGTATTTGACAGATTATACGTTTCAACATTTTTGGAGAAGATACTATGAATTTGCAGAATTGCTATGCTGAATGAAATAAATTCACGGCGTTCCGATTTTTTTTTCATTTAAATGTCAAAGAAAATCACAACTGTATAGTGAATCTATAACCCCACCTATTTCCACTTTCACTACATGAGGTTGAGTTGGGCGAAACGGGTTCTCGTTCCGATTTGCTCTCTATAGATTTAGCAAATTCCGAATTTGCGGACATATTTTATGGCCACAACCTGGTCAAAAGTTGTATATTTTACATACATTCAAAATGAGTTATATAAACTGGAGTTTTCCATGTATCGTGTTCGTTTTTGTCACATTCACTCCATATCCTTTCATTTCTCCTATATATTGTTTGTAAATGAAACTCTCTTATTGTTTGCCCAGTTGATCATGTATAACGTAGTTCGTGTTTTAACCTATGCAAGAAACGAATTTTTGCGAATCCTTTCAAACTCGGAAGGACAATTCCGATTTAACGTGGCTAAAAGCATGCCCATCTCGTAACGCTATATCATTTGCATCCCAAGTTTTCTATCCCGAAGTTACATATGTAGTTGCCGGGAATCGCAAGTGTGTCTTACTTGTAACAAAACAATAGATCGAATTTGTTTTACACCTCGGATCCGGGTCCATGGCTTAAGATATTTCTACGCAGAAGATGAATATTTTGCAGTGCAAAGTAAGTTCTTTCATAGCTGTATAAAATAAACTTAACACATAATTACAAACTAACCACCCCAAAGCAAAAAAGAAAAAAAGCCAGCACAAAAATAAGGTAACTGCACATGTATATCATGTACTACTTCGATGCTAGAGGGGGTCGGCCCTTTTTCGGGATGTCAATATTATATGCTTTTAAGCCCGGGATTTCGGGAAACAAATTTACCGTGAATCAGGATTTCATCAGTCTCTAAGTTTCTTTGTAGTTTGGGAATTCGGGATTTAGAAAAAAAATAATAAAGCCGGGATTCCAGGATGAGACCCCCTCTGCCCTTCGATACTAGATTCAAAATACCTTTGGAACCAATTTGAAGGGGGGTGGACATAGTAAAGAGAGACCGTAAGAAAGGAGATAGGGGCGAGATAAAGGAGACCGAATGGGGCGGGAGTAAGGAGAAAGGCACCCACCTGTCCACCACCTCAAATTTACGGTGACTTCGGTACTAAATTGTGGTAGTATATACTGAAGTTACAAAAGCGTTTGCACAAAATTAAGATGAACTATAAAGGTAATAAATGAATTGACAGTAATTTCCGAAGAACATTAACTTTAATTTCCGAACTGAATTACTAATTAAATTTACACAAATTTCCGAACTAAATTAACAGTAATTTCCGAGCTTTATTTGTAATTTGTTACTTGATTACAGTAATTCGATACAGAAAGGGGATGGCAAGACCAATTTTGGGATGCTGGGATTAACCATTTGTAACTTCGGGAAATCGGATGGCCTTTTTTTACAGGCCGGGAAATTGGGATGAAATTGTCATCGGACAAAGAAAGAGTCATTTTTAGACCCGTGAAATCGTGATTTTATGGTAATTTTATTAAAGGGACTGGCAAAAATTTGTTTTCTTAAATACGATCTTCCATGGCAAAATGTCCGGGATTTCGGGATTTGCTCATTTTAATGACAGGAAATCGGGGTGAAATTGCCTCCAACAAAACGTACTAGATTATATACAGTACTAACATTAGAGCAACTTCAGTGGGACTGTAACTTCTGTACGAAATAAACAATAACTTTGATACAGTAACTTTTGACTTTTGGTATTAAATTCAACGTAACATCGGTACCGAATTTACAGAAACTTAGCTACAAAATTTAAAAAACTATATATGGTACTAAAATTACAGGACGGTTTAAGTACTAAATTTAAACAGTAATCCGACATGAATTGACAGTATTTACAGTAATTTCTGAACTGAATTTACAATAACTTCGGCATTAAAATTACAGTAACTTTGGTACTAAATTTACTGTAATTTCGAATCTTAAATGAGAAGGATTCAAAGACGGCTAAAATTAGCAAGGACTTTTATTACAACTGGTTATTGAAAATTATGCACTATATTCTCCCTCGTGTCTATCTGTATAGACCAATACGATACTATATGAATAAATTAACACCGTAATCACTAACAGTTCCAAAATCTTTCACCGGTCTTATTGTAATGTCTGGACAATTTCTTAAATATCTGGACTGACCATTTATACATTTCTATTGAAAATTTCAAGTCAACAGACCCATCAAGATAACATTGATCTCGATAACATTTCAACGCCGTCCATTTTTCTAACGAGGCACGTCATTACTCCTGCAATCCGCCAGAGGCGTTAAATTACGTACACTTCGCCTTAAAGTGTCAACTGCAATTAACCATTCATAGTAATGTGTAGATATTAAGTAATTAGGTAATCATCTGACATAACCTCACTCCATTTGTTATTTATAAATACATGTGTAGACACCTGTATTAATTGCAAAATAAACATATTCTTTTCAGCAGAGCAAAATTAAAAAAGGTTCAATTTTAATTAATATATTATCAAAACTAAATTGAGATGGTTCTTGTCCAAACTTTTTTACTGTAAATCAACACTTTAGCGTAATTGAAAACCAGTTACTGCTTATTTGTTTAGTGGTCAACACTTAAAAATAAAGCATTTTAACTTATTTTACTGCTATTAAAGGTTCAAGAGAATGCATATCCACCTTTTTTTGATATTTCATGTTGTTGTGGGTTCCAGAACAAGTGCAAGGTTTATGGCCTTCGTTGATCAGGTCTGGGACTAACATAACAGGGATTTGAAACATTCACATTTCTTATAATTTTGGTGTCTCGGCAGATTTACCTGTAAATCTTCGTACATGTATTTTGTAGCATTTCTCTGTTGAAACATAGGAAAGTTTTAGTACACTTTACAGCTACATTTTTTCACCGATTTTAATACAAAGTACACTATTTTATAGAAAAAAGATTGCTGAAAATCATTGTATATTTTTTTAAATACATTTATTCCAAAGTACACATTTTTCCTTGAGTATTTGAATTTGTTGTTTGGGGACACCCACGAAAACCACGAAAATTGGTATCCAACAATTATAAATGAATCCACAGTACATGGCTTTTCTAAAACTAAAATTGGAGAAAATTTGAAAAGGAAGTATATTACTTTTTCTAGATTACCTGAAATATGATTTTACTATTGCCTCTATGGAAAGAAAATCACTGTTGCCTCTACATAACAATTTCAGAACAGATATTAACATTGGCTGATTGTCATGTGACTGGTATTGCCTCTGTGGTAATAACCAACATAACTCCTGTAAATTAACATAAAAATTTAAACATACTAATGAACTCTTTCAAAATAAGTATGGAGCTATAATCCTCTAGAGGGAATTCAAAGGGTAAATACAGTTCCCATAAAATGATGCAAAGAATAACTAAACAAAAATTGTGACTTACAGCTATCATCAATGGTCTTTTCAAATCTGTACCTTTATCTTATACCAATTTTCTTCTATGACTCAAGTAAAACAGGGTAAATATATATGTCCCTTTCACTTTCGTATAAAAGCATAAAAAATTTCTCTTTTTTTTTTGTTTCTGATATAAAAGGAAGATATCATCCCCCTTTTTAATTTTTATGAGATTTTCATTCCTATAAAATGTTCTATTATATATTTTTCTATGATTACAAATGAGGCTCCACCATCCCGGACTTCCTCTTGGTCTCTATAAAGCTAAAATAAACTAAAGCTGTCACCTAAAGGCAACCAGTTATGCCCCTGTTCACTGAATTACAAAAACAGGAAAACCATGAATCAATACGGCAAGTGCAAATTTACTGTAAGTGTGTGTGGACACAATACAGGTGTGGAAAACATTACAAGTGTGGAAACAGTACAAGTATTGACACAAAGATAAACCTCCCCTTTTCCCCAGAAAATTAAAATAATGATCTCCAATTCAAGATTTCAAGCAGAAACTGTATCTCCTTAAATAATTTCTACTGCCTGGGTGATAGGCAACCTTTCTGTTAAGTTTCCTACAATTTGAGGCACTTAAATTTTCCCTGCTTTTTTTCAGTTTCCATGACAATGGAGCCATTTTAAAAATTTTGAACCCCAAATTCATTTCTATTGGTGGTGGGCAACCTTCTAGTAAGGCTTTTATCCAATTTGAGGCACTTTCAATTTTCCTGCCTATTTCCAGTTTCCATAGCATATGTGGCCATTTTGAAAATTGCAAAAATGTGTGTGTGTGTGTGTGTACATTTTGTAAGTTGGATTCCTTTGAACTTGCTGAAATTTGCCTGCAAAGTTTCTGAAAAACCATCACGAGTTGTGTTTTTATTCATCAAAGAATAGACTTACGGCCAAGTTTAAAACTGTTTAAAAATATTAATTTACTAAATTTGTACCAAAATGAGTTCAATCTTTCAAGAAACCAGACATGTGCAGAAACATTGACTAAACAAGACTATAGTAGGTTATCTAACTAGGTCTATATAACATAGGTAATCAACGATTACAAAGTTCGCCTCATTGTGGCACTTTGTCGCAGCAACCCAAAGTTGCCTGGATGCTGACCTACCATCAGAGATGCATGCATGTGCAAGGTAAGATGATCATACCATGTACAGTGACCGAGATATCAACTCTGACGTAAACTTGAATGTAAGTCACTCAAGCGGAAAATATGGGTCAAAGTGACCTAATTTTGCCTGGATGCTGACCTACCATCAGAGATGCATGCACATGCAAGGTTAGATGATCCTACCATGTACAGTGACTGAGATATCAACTCGGACGTAAACTTGAATGTAAGTCACTCATGCGGAAAATAAGGTCAAAGTGACCTAATTTGGCCTGGATGCTGACCTACCATCAGAGATGCATGCACATGCAAGGTTAGATGATCCTACCATGTACAGTGACTGAGATCTGAACTCGGACATAAACTTGAATGTAAGTCACCCAAGAGGAAAATATAGGTCAACGTGACCTTATTTGATCTGGATGCTGACCTACCATCGGAGATGCATGCACATGCAAGGTTAGATGATCCTACCATGTACAGTGACTGAGATCTGAACTCGAACGTAAACTTGAATGTATTCACTCAAGCGGAAAATATAGGTCAAAGTGACCTAATTTTGCCTGGATGCTGACCTACCATCAGAGATGCATGCACATGCAAGGTTAGATGATCCTACCATGTACAGTGACTGAGATCTGAACTCGGACATAAACTTGAATGTAAGTCACTCAAAAGGAAAACATAGGTAATCAACGATTACAAAGTTCGCCTCGTTATGGCAAATGGACACAGAAACCCAATTTGGCAAAAGTGCTGACTTACCATCCCTAATGCATATATACAAAGGCTAGATGATCTTACCATGTACAGTAACTGAATTCGAACATAAACTTGAATGTAAGTCAATCATGCAGAAAATGTAGGTCAAAGTGACCTAATTTTGCTTGCATGCTGACCAGATGCATGCACATGCAAGGTTAGATGATCCTATCATGTACAGTCACTCAGATATCAACGTAAACTTGAATGAAAGTCACTCATGCAGAAAATATAGGTCAAAGTGACATTATTTTGCCTGGATGCTGACCTACCGTCAAAGATGCATGCACATGCAAGGTTAGATGATCGTACCATGTACAGTTACTTAGATCTGAACTCGGACGTAAACTGGAATGTAAGTCGATCATGCGGAAAATATAGGTCATAGTGAACTTATTTTGCCTGGATGCTGACCTATCGCCAAAGATGCATGCACATGCAAGGTTAGATGATCCTACCATGTACAGTGACTGAGATCTGAACTCTGACGTAAACTTGAATGTAAGTCACTCAAGCGGAAAATATAGGTCAAAGTGACCTAATTTTCCAGAAATGCTGACCTAGCCCCAAAGATGCATGCACATGCAAGGATAGATGATTGTACCATGTACAGTGACTGAGATCTGAACTCGGACATAAATTTGACGTAGGTCACTCAAGCGGAAAATATAGGTCAAAATGACCTAATTTTGCATGGATGCTGACCTACCGTCAAAGATGAATGCACATGCAAGGATAGATGATCGTACCCAGGGCCTAATCTGTAGTGCATTTAGGGGCCGAATTTCGGCCCCATTCCCAATAGGCAAAAAAGGTTATTTTTCCCAATTTAAAGGTATAAAATTCCCAATTTCGTTTTTGTCCAACCATGACGTTAAATAGTTTACGTATCGGGGTTTATTTACATGAAATAGACTGGCACCTATCTTTTAGCGGTAAACCAGTCACCTGATATTGCGATTATGAAAGCTCCCGAGGAACGCTGAATAATTGCTCTGGTTCCTTCATTTCCGGTTTGTTTTTCCTATAGACCTTTTTATTCACAAATTCATGGGTGCCGCCATTGCCGACTTCCGAATGAACTGTTACCGGAAGGGTGTAACGTTCGTAACACCTCGGCCTTTGCCGATCTATCGGTATAAGGTTTAATGATACAGGTGTCATACTTCAAACGTTAATTACTCCAATAACACCTATTGAGAAAGTGATCAAAACCTATCTGTGTGATAAAACAGTTTTTATGA
>MJUU01018863.1:6052-38787 GCA_002080025.1 Modiolus philippinarum
CCGGAAAAATAGACATTTTTGTTTATTTTCCGGGCAGCCGGATATATAGTAAAATTTTTCTTTTTTTTCGGCCATAAATGACAAATACCACAACAAATTATTTTCGCATTTATCAATATCTAATGGCTTTTCAATACTAAATAAACTAAATTGCATTTCACAGATATTACTAATAGATGACATATATTTCATATGTTATTTATTCACAAATTATCAAAAGCTTTTCTCACTGTCAACTGCCGGAAAAATAGATTTTTTTTGTCTATTCTTCCGTCTAGCCGGAAAAATATTTTTTTGTCTATTCTTCCGGCTAGATCAAAGGGAATTCATTCAAATTACCGATAAAAAATGTATGTAGTCGGTATAAAAGCTCTACAGAGCTTGTGTTTATCGTTTTATTTCAATCTGATGTTTGATGAAATTACTTACTTACATGTACTTATTTCACTTTTTCCAGGGCATGCTCGTCATATGCTTTTAAGCATTTTTTTCAAATGTCGGTACACTCATGCTTACAGAAATAAAACAAACACATTTCAACATTTACAAAATGTATATTTGATAAATACAGAGCGAAATAAAATAGGAATCAGTCTTTTTTAAACGAAATTGTAATTTTACTGAGTATCAGTGCAAGAGATTCATAAAATGGGTCACAGAATGATCGAATACACAGTCCCCATATTCGCGCCAGTGGTTGAATTTCAATGGAGAATGATCTCAAAGATGGCTGAATAGCCCAGATATAATTAAAAGTTAAACAGGCAAAATTAATTCCCCAACAGAATGCACATGGAACAGCAAATATGGCAGATAAAATTCTGTAGCACCAATGTTTAGTTCCTGAGAAGACTGTATGGCTTGCTCCCCACACTTTATCGAAACTGTGTGCTCCTTCCGGTTCCGCAAATAAGTCGTCAAACTGAACCTGAAAATAAGGAAAAGAGTGTTTAATTCTTCGACCTTACACATAAAGCAAAATTACTCTCTAAAATCATGGGAAATTCAGCTGTTTCATTTTTACCTTTTATACTACTTTACGTAGCATATTTTATGGGGGGGGGNNNTTCAGCATAATCATGCATACATGATATTGTATAAATGCGTTTTGCTGGAACGGAATTCTTGCACAGTTTGCAATACTGATTGAAAATCCAATCATCTCACCACAGCATATATAGCGCCTGTCCAAAGTCGGGAATGTGTAGGTCATTAGCTCGTCTATCTCTTCTTACAATTTTAGTTTCTTGATATTCGGGCTACTGGATGTGGTTTGTTTCCATTGATATATTCAATGGTCATTTAGAGCTTGCTTTATGGTGTGAGGTTCCTCACTGTGTTGAAGACCGTACGATGATCCCTAAAAGCTTTGTTTTGGATCTTTTTAACATGGAGATGCATGGGGTGTTGTCTCCTTGACATTTAACCATTTCCTTCCTTTTTCATATACAGAATTAAGAACCTAACTGTACGTAATGTCTGTGACAAGATAAATTTTATTACCGGATTTATTGTCAGTTTTTATATTCTTTAATTTCCTTTACCTATTAAAGTATATTTAATTTTCATGTTCATACGACAAATTGTGATATATAATCGTTGTATATATGTATGATTTAATAACCTTTTAGATATTTAATTGTGAAATCATTTGCAAATATATATATGAAATAGAAAGGAAATGGGGTAAATGTCAAGGAGACAACATCCCATCCCCAGGATTAAACGACCCAAAGCAAAGCATCTAAGGGTCACCGACTCACCGTACGGTCTTCAACACAGTGAGGAACCTTAAGCCCTAATTGGCCCAAAAAAGTAAAAAGTGAACAAATCAATGGAAACAAGCATGTCTGCATATATTCAAAGTTGATTTACAACCATTACGTCTTTTCAAATAAAAAAACTGTTAGATTTCCAGTCAGAGGTCAACCTATATTACTAAATGATTTTATTATATGACTAAAAATTCTTTCTCTTCTGATTGGATAGAAGTATACATTACTTCTAGTGAGAAAACGTTATGTTTACCGCTCAATTATGCACGCGAGGTAGACATAACATTCGTACACAAAAATAGATCAGGGGAAACCCGACGTCACTTACTATAATGTCACACTTCAGCGTGTACCCATATATAGTAACAGGGAAATTTATTTTTCTACAGTACAAACAATGTCAAGACTAAGTATCAAAAAGAAGGAAATGCAAACACTGTAAAAGTTTTTGAACAAACAATTATTCATATAATAAAACAATTGATGACTTTTGATTTCGGTTAAAACCACAATTTAACAACCCGCGAGATCTGATAATCATCTCGGCCGTAGGCCTCGGTAATTATCACATCTCTTGGGTTGTTAAATTGTGGTATTAACCTCATCAAAAGTCATTAATTGTATAATGTTGCATGTTAGCACTAGCATTTGGTTGCTTTTTTAACTAATCTAAGTGTGTCGTGCAAATTAACTGATTCTCCAATAGCGAAATTAATACATTTATATCAATTGTATCCTAAAAAATACACTGTACTCCTAAATATAAAGTTCAAAAGGGTGTACGTATCCCCTAACTGCAAAAAGTTGTGGATATTGTGTTCGTTAAAACAACAGGTCACCAGATTACGATTTTCAGACATGTGGCTTAGTCGTGAACTCCTAAACGTCAGAAATTAGTCTTATTGTAGAACAGTTACATATAGTCCAATGATGCTGAATAACTTAAGCTTTCTGACTATTGACTCTGCTTCCAAACTTGGAATATTTCCTAAAAATCTTAAAGATCCTTAAAGGCTGGTAATTAAAAAGATTGCATACAATCTTATATTCTTTTGTACCATTCAGAATTTGGACTATTACAAGTTAAAAAAGTGTGATTGCAATTTTTTTATCAGTTTCCATAAATGCCAGTCTATTGTTAGATTCAACTCTCTTGAAATACTAATAGTAGTTATTTTCAACATTTATTGATCCCAACTGTTCTCTGAGCATCATTTTCATCAAATCTAAGCTATATGACAAGCGTGATGATTTTAATTTCCCAATTTCTAAGCAGCAATATACCTACCTCTCCAGTCTATGGCGTGTACATTTCACAGTTGATTCGTTACTGTCGAACGTGTAGTTTGTACAGTGATTTTTTTTAACAGAGCAAAAACACTGTCCCAAAAGCTTCTTAGTCAGGGATTTGTTCAACCTATGTTAATTTTATCCCTCAAGAAATTCTATGGCCGTCACCATAACATCATTGAAAGATATGACGTGTCAGTATCTCAAATGAAAGTGGACATTTTCAGCTAGATTCAAGTCTTCCCGGAATTGACTACCGACTTTGACATTTTCCTGGATCGACTCACTCACAGTGTGACGGGTGCTGTTAACAGAGCAGGACATGCTTACCCGTCCGGAGCACCTGATGTCACTCTCAGTTTCACTGGAGTTCACACTGTGAGTGCCTTTGTTTTGAATGTTGTGATTTCTATTTCTATGCTTTGTGTCTGTCTAACGTCATTGTCTTGTGTCTGGCGCTATTGTTTTCTGTGTTCTCGTTTTGGCCATGTCTTTGGACTCCAATTTTTGTGGATTTCCCTCCTTTGTTCCTTCGGTATTCTACTGCCGTTGTTTCGATAGTGTTTGTTTGTGTTTGTATAGCTGTTCCGTTGATGGTTAGGAACAGAGGAAATTAATCAAACTTAATAATTCAAGTTCAACAATATTTTATGAAAGGATATGGAGTAAATGAACATGAGACCACAACACATATGTTGACTCCAACTTTTTTCAGTGTCATTCGGCGTGTGTTTTAATATAAAAAGCCATTGCTATATATATCAAGTTAGCAATGACATTTTCGCTATGACTCGGTAACATGCATAGCTGGTGTTTATTTTGATAAATTGAAATTGTATCTATGTAGCATGTCGACGTGGATTGATTACTACAACTACAAACATTACATTATAAGCACGTCATCAAATATATATGTAAACGTATCTGACGTTAATCTCGCGAAACAATTTTACAGTGTTGTAAATGGTGCCAGATATGAATACAAAAAATTGACTTAAACGAAGCATTAATACAAATCGTAATCCAATTTCGCAGAGTATTTCAGTTATGTCTACGCATTGCCCCTGGTTACGAAATTAACACTTGTACAATTTCACGATGCTTTGATGGCTTCTGAGGACAACTGGTCAAGTAGTGTCGTTGTAAATAGGAAATGAAGTCGGATATAAAAACAATTTATCATACTTAAGAAGATTTTTCCTTATCAAAAATTAAGATATAATTCAATCTATCATTATTTTTTCCTCAACAAAAATTAATTCAATCGGATGATTTTTATAAGAGCTGCGAGGGTTTCAATCCCAAAAATTGTCATCTGTCTGAGCGGGGGACAATTTTTACACTGTTACCCTCTTTTCATGGTTCATTGATTTTCAATTTAGTATAATAAAACAAATAACATATAGCTGAGAGGGTGACAGAGCAGAGTGTTACCTCTTGAAAATCGTTGTCAACCTCTACTCATCGGTTGATAATGCTTTCTCGGAGTAATTTGTTTTTGAATTTTAAATGCTTATGAAATAAAAAGAAATAACAATCGCCCTTTTATTTTTAATTTTCACTTCGCGAACCTTTCTGCTCAGTTTCTGTTGAAAGTTGGTGTTTCTTTGCAACATAATTATCTATATATATCTCGCAAATAAGTATGTAGATTCATACAAATCACGTTACATGAATACACTCTCCTTGAGACATGATCATACTAAAGAAAATTAATTCCATTATTTTTTGGCAGGGAATCGTTTCTGTTATGGAACCATGCGATTATTTTATGCAGACCTAAGAAATGGCTTACCTTGACGATATCGTTCATATTTGTAGGATCCCTGTCGTACAAGTTAATTCGGACATTTTTAGGTTCCCTTGCTGGTGGTGAATTCTGATAAATCGATTCCGGTCTGGATTGAGGTTGTGGTTCTGGCGATGCTTTCCGTTCATCTTCTGGAATGTTTAAAGGAATTTCGGTTTCTGCAGGGGGAACTTCCTCATGAAAAGATCCTGACTGAGAGTGTCTATCCGTCATTTTTCTCCCCAGTACCGTCAGAGAAACATTCGAATAGTATACATTTACAATATATCGTAGTCTATTATGTTTTAATCCCCTGTTTACGATGAAATGTACATGAGATCACTACATCTTTTTGATTAGATTAATAGTACAAAAGAATGTTTAATGTCCGTTTCCCTTTGAGGATAGTTAAGATAAACTGATGTTGATGTTCCTAAGGTCAATTCTCTATCTACTATAACGGCACACGACCCACCTTGTTATGCCCCGTAGATAATATCCGATGTACCTTGTCAGATAACATATTTTGTATCTGTCAAATTGTCAAAAGTTATATTTACAAACACGTAGACTCTACTTTATATATAAATTGCGTACATAAATATATATTGTATTTTTCACATCAGAAGAAAAATTAATAAATTTCGACAATATTTTATATTTTTTTCTAAAATATTGAAATTTGGTTGTAGAAGCAATGGTGGTGGTGTTTATAAATTAATATAATGAAAATTTTTACGCGATGCTGAAAATTTTATGATTTTCAGGAAATGCACTCTTAGATTAATAAGAAATTAAACAACTTCCTAGATGTTTCATTTCTAACCCGTCTCAGATATGTATGTTACAGAAAAACCCCTGATTGTCTGAAAATCCATACCCCTCCCCACACTCGAGATTCTTGCAAGAATCTGATGATTTGTCTGGCGAAACTTTCCAGTCCGATCGGTTTGCCAATCCACCCCTTTTAAAAAGAAGAAAAAATCGTATAAATTTTGAGAATTAACCATTATTTTCCTCATTTTATGTAATTTCACATAATCGTATCGAGACTTTTTTCTTTAAATTGACATAATTATACGATATTGTGATATGTTAATTTTCAAAGTGATATATCATATTCGTTTATCCCCCTTTCTTCATATCCCTTTTGAAACACTTTATGAGTTTTGTCTAGCTGTAATTATATGCTTTCATTTGGAAAATGTTATACAAATTTAGTAAAACAAAGTCTCGTTATGGTATTTAGAAATTTCATTAAAGTTAATGATTAATTATACAATATGTCATATTAGAACTAAGAAATGACACCAGAGCTACCTAATGCGTAAATATGTTTAGAGTTTTTAAGTAGAAGTTTTGGTAGTTGTGTTTTTGTTTTGTTTGTTTGTTTGTTTGTTTGTTTGTTTTTTTTTGTTGTCTTTTTTTGTTGGTACTAGATACACAAAAACAATAAAAAACAAAACAACACAAAAAGGGAAAAAACAGATGAGAGTGAGAGAGAATTAACTGTTGAATAGTACATGCATACCTTTTGTATAATGTTAGCCTATAAGAATTTGTTTGTTCTATAAGTTGCCTGTAATTCAAAACTGTTTACTCACAGAAAGTTTCGGTAAGCCGTTTGCAAATATTGTCTATATATTCCAACAACACTATGCAAAAAGTAAAACGAGAAGAAAATCTTACATTTCCTTTTAATGTTCACTCTGTTACAAAAAAGCACATGAACTAGCTGAGCTCAGATTTTTGACTGAGAATCCATTATATTACAATCAATGCATAGCAATTTTTGATAAATCTCGCTTAGTCTCTTTTCAAAGTAAGTTTTATTTTACTGAAAATAAGTCCAATTGATTCAAAAAGCGGGTCACAGAATGACCGGATACAAATTGCCCAAACTTTAGCTACAGGTTTAATTTGAATGATAAATGATCTTAGATATGGTTGAATTGTCCATATGTAATCAAACGCCAAACATGCAAAGTGCAACCCCCAGCAAAAGGCACATGGCACTGCAAATATGGCCGACAATATCCGGTAACACCATGTCTTGGTCTCCGTAAAGACGGTATAACTCGCTGTCCAAATGCCATCAAAGCTATGAAATCCATCCGGCTCAGCAAACACGTCTTCAAATTGTACCTGGCAAAACAGATATTCATATTCTCAAATAATGTAACTCTTTCGTGTAAAATTAATAGAAAACTTAAATTTCGAGTAATTTGCAAGTTATATGGAAGCGAGGAGGATTTTGTTTCCCAATGCATGTGTAGAGTTATAGCTCTCAGTTTGCCACTGGCTAGTTTACATTTTGCATTATCTACCATTAAATTGCCTAAAATTTATATTATGCATATTCTGCTTATATTATGTAGATGTAAAGCAGAACTCAGATAAACAATCAGCTTTTTATATATTTTGTAGTTTTAAATTTATTGCACGAGTATTAGGGAATATTGTCCCTTGAAGAATTTTACATTGCACAAGCTTGGAAGGATAATATTCCCCAATATCAATACGGTAACCCTTTTATTGTATAGCAAAGCTAATTTGCACTAGCGCAAATTAAACCTATTAAACAGTTATGTAAAATTCATTTCAAACTTCCCATTTCATGCAAAACGTTTTTGTTTTTGCTCATTGACAATATTATGCATAAAATGCAATACAAGGACAACACGGAAAAGTTAGTTGGGGATGATCATTTCTTTCAACTGTCTACTACCTTTCAATAGCAATTGCTTTTGAGTTGCTTCCGGACATTACCGCAATGGAATGGGGGTTGGCATGCCATAAAACCGGCTTAAGTTTCTTGAAATGCAAGTAACAATTCAGGACCATTGCGATCGATTTTTCCACCTGATTTGTCTTTTTGACTCATGGAATTCGGCTCTTGGCAACTCTGTTCGGTAATTTTGTTATTGTCCCAATGCCAATCATCTCAAAGAAACATATTTTTACACTGTGAAAACAGCATGAGTACAAGGATATTAATGCATGCAACCACTCTGTGATGTAAAATAGAAGGCATCGCAATACCCCATATGCTTCATCACTCCATTACTGGACGAATTTCCTTCAATAAATATCTTACCTTAACACTCTCGTTTATATTTTTAGGATCCCTGTTGTATATATCATACATATTTTGAGTTCTTGGTTCACTTGGTGGTTGTTGTGGTGGCGGCTGGTACCCATAATTCCCTTGCACTTGCGGGGGTGGCATGTTCTGGTAGCTCTGTTGGAATGTCTGTGGCTGTGGTGTATGAATCGTGGCGGGTTCATCTGTTGGAATACTGTAATGAGTCTCTGTTTTTGTTTCAGGAACATTTTCACCTGCAGATGCTGTTGGAGATCCCCTATCCGACATTTTTGTATCCAAAGCAGTAGAACAAAACAAAATCTACATATTGTAGGTATATAGAACAAATATTGTAAAATTGTATGATAAAAGTATATTGACATATCTAATCTCATTTTTATCACATGATAGTTATGCTACCTAATGTGATTTGATATGTTTTTTTTCTCATATTTGTAAGACTTTATTTGTGTTCGGTATCTTGAATTCGGAGGAAAACAGTTGGTTAGGTGGAATCTGAAACATACTGATTAGATGAAGACAACACGCTCGAAAGTTTGAGCTTTCAAAACAAAAACAAAAAACAATAGTAAAGAGATACTATATCACATTGTTCGGGTGGTAGCCTAAGTGTTCTCTATTGTTGCAATAGCATTGTGCAAATCGAGTATAACTGGAAAAACAACCAAAGCTAAAGAATGCACGAAACGTGACAAATTGTGTCTAAAAGAATCTACCGACCAGAACACTTAAAAATATCGAATCTAACCACTAGAAAACTTCATGAATATTGAATTTAACCACTAGAAGACTTAATGAATATCGAATCTAACCACAAGAAGACTTAATGAATATCGGATCTAACCAGTAGAAGACTTAGTGAATATCGAATCTAACCACTAGAAAACTTCATGAATACAGAAGACTTAATGCATATCAAATCTAACCACTAGAAGACTTAATGAATATCAAATCTAACCACTATAGGACTTAATGAATATCGAATCTAAGCACTAGAAGACTTAATGAATATCGATTCGGAATCTAACCACTAGAAGACTTAATGAATATCGAATCTAACCATTAGAAGACTTACTGAATATCGAATCTAACCACTAGAGAACTTAATGAATATCGAATCTAACCACTAGAACACTTAATGAATATCGAATCTAACCACTAGAAAATTTAAATGAGTATCAAATATACAGATGTCAAGTCTATATCCAGTAAATTCAGTTTACTTTAGATCAACTTGTATGCAATGATCGCGTTGTTCATATTAAATTATCAATTTCTGTATGTGAATAGGAAAAAGAAAGGTAATGGAGTAAATGTCAAGGAGACAACATCCCATATCAAGGTTAAAACTACCCCAAAACAAAGCGTCTAGGGTCACCGTACGGTCTTCAACACAATGAGGAACCTCACACCATATAGCAAGCCCTAAATGGCCCCAAATAGGCAAAAAAGGGAATAAATCAATGGAAACAAACCACATCCAATAACCCAAATATCAAGAAACTAAAATTTTATAAGAAGACAAGGACAAGCCAATGGCCAAGTTGATATTTACAAATTAAAATTCTTTAATCCACCCCCTGGAAACTTTGACATTATCCCACTGCTCATAGTGTTCTTGTATACGATACATTGCAGATACTTTCAAAGCTAGTTGAAATATTGACCACATTTAGAAAACAGCTTTTACTCTAATTTTGCCAAACTATTCTTCGAAGAAGCTTGAATATTTTCAGTACATATTAATTTCCCTCAGTTTAAAAGTGGATATTGCTGCTATCTGTTTTATAATCCCCATTTTTTTCAATATGCATGTCTTCAATCCGTAAGTTATCACCATGGAAAGTATAATGAATATAACATTCGAATAAAATGACCAAGTTCATCTATCTCAAAATCACAAATTTCGACCAAAATCAAAACCAAAACAATATGCATATCTGCAATCCATACCTAATCACTTTGCAAAGTGAAAGAAATGTAGCTTTATTATTGTGAATGGAGTGATCCGTAACAGTTTAAGAACACACATTTCGATAGAAATGGCCAATATTTTACGAAAGGATATGAAGTAAATGAACATGAGACCATAACATATATGTTAATCCCAACTGCAATAACTTTAATGAGCTGTATGGCCATTTCGGAAATGTATTCCTCATAAGCAGCATTAGAACTCAAAAATAGGAAATCCATAATGTCAAAAAAGTTTATAATTTATAAAACCAAATGAAATCCGAATAATCAGGAATATCAAATATAGCTATGGACAAAACTTCGATGGAGGGAGTTAAACCTTAGGTTTAAGAATTTACATAAACTTAGATAATAATAATCGAACAAAGTGTACACATGAGAAACTATCTCAAGTTCAACTACCCCTAAAAAAGACCAAAATCTAAACCATTACAACTTTCATCTCTTCAATACATGCTTAATTACTGTGCTAAGTGAAATAAATATAGCATTATTATTATGGGTGGCCTGGAGTAATCAAAAACACATAATTTAAATAAAATGGCCAAGCTCAACTAACGCTCAAATCCCTCAATGCATGCCTAATCACTGTGTTAAGTAAAGTAAATATAGCTTTATTATTGTTCATGGTGGAGTAATCCGGAATAACAGTTCAAGAACACTTAATTTCGAGGAAATAGCCGAGTAAAACTTACCCTCAAAATCACAAATTTTGGCCAAAATCTAACCATAACAATATGTACATCTTTAATCCATATCTAATCACCGTGAAAAGTAAAATAAATGTAGCTTTATTATTGTGGGAAGAGTAATTTGTATTTTTTTCCAAAACACATTATATTTCGATAAAATGGCCAAGTTCAACTTCCACTTAAAATCATCTTTTTACCGAAATCTAAACCATGACAATGCACATCTTAAATGCATGGTTAAATCAATGCAAAGTTGAATCAAAGTAGCTTTATTTTAGTGTGAGAAGTTACCCGGAATAACAGCTCATCAGTGATGGGACGAATGGAATGACGGACAGACGGGCGAACGAGGATAAAACAATATGGCTACCAACTTCGTCGTGGGAGTATGAAAAGCAACAAAATAGATAAAATTAATTTCCGAAATGGCCATACAGCTCATTAAAATTATTGCAGTTGGAGTTACATATGTGCTATTGTCTCATGTTCATCATTTCGTAAAATATAAAATATAACTAACAAAAATAAGTTTAAAAATTGGATCGTGAAATCGGACAAAATGTTTTGAACCTGAAGGACAACACATGGCCGTTCATATTTTCGTCTTATACCTCTTTTATAGCTATTTACAGAACATGCGTTTGATTTTTTTTCTTGTGTGTGTTTGTGTGTGTGTGTGTGGGGGGGGTATGAAATGCATGAAAAAAGCGTTTAAGAAATCACTCTTCAAATAGGAAATAAAAAAGTTAGGGTAGCTGAACATATATCTGTTTTTTATCATTTCTATACGATTAATAAAATAAGCAAGATGGATGTGCGAGATTGAGACTTGCTAAAATGTATGTAAAACGTGTTGAATTTAAGTTCTATAATGTGAATGTTCCTTGTAGTTAACATCCTTTGTGCTGATGAATATGTATATTATCAGTTGAGAAGATCACGAAAAGGTGTATATTTTTCCAGTAACTATTCCTCATGGGTACCCATAAAAAGGTCTAATCCTACCTCTGGCTTTTGCTAGTGCCGGTACCAAGTCCGGCTATCCCGAGTTCCTATCGTTATTTATGTTTGTCTTTTGTCTTCATTATTGTTTTTCAAGTGCAGTTCGCTTGTGGATTGTGGCATGTGATTGTAGTTCCCGGCCATTGTATGTGTTTACTGTTATCCTGTTTTTGTACCATAAATACAAAAATACAGAAGTTGCATAAAAACTATATTGTACACGTGTTTCATGAAGTAACCTTTCATCAGCAGCATTTGGTCGACCAATACATGTATAAAGTGGTAGGCCTAATGATCTCGACTTTGTGACCGATTTGTTTAAATGTTACTGCATTTAGTGATTTCTAGTGATGAGTGCAAGTGGTTCCATGTAAACTATATGATTACTGTTTTGGCGTGGTGCATGCAAAAAAAATGTTGCACGATTGATTCTTACCGATTTCATGTGATAATGATCGATAATATTTTACGAAAGGATATGGAGAAAATGAAAATGAGACCATAACACATATGTCAACTCCAACTACAATAATTTTAATGAGCTGGATAATGTCCACAATCACTATATATTTCCCGGAATTGTTCCTTAAATCGAATTTATAGATATAGAAAAATTGGCTTGCTGATTTCTAAAATAAACCAATAAACATAATAGCTTATACATACGTCTTTTCAGACATCGGATATTTTGAAAACTAACAATGACATAAACCAGATGAGGGGTGAAAGGGTAGAAATTTTTTTTTTTTTTTTTTTTTGGATAACAACATTGTTTTGTGCTATTTTTTATTGTTATATTTTAGTATATTTTTCTACCTCACTTTGTCTTTTATCGTTTCTGTTCATCTTTTCTTGTCTTTGAACTAGGACATTTCATGGTATTATTGCTTCGGAAATTGGTTCACAATATTTGTATCTCCTTTTATCTATTATTATTTTAAATATTTAGCCAGTACTAAATTCGAAGACTTCATAAACAGGTCTAACATTTCTAAGAAAACTATTACTCAAGGGATATGCAGAAGGTTGGTTCACCAATCAAACGTAACGGTCTAAACAACTTGTAACGCAGATACATTTACATTTCACCAGATCTAGTGATGTGTGGTCTCATTTTTAACTATTGTATTTGACTTTTTTCTGTGTGATGAAGTACGCAACATGAAACGCTTACAAGATTGTGCCACAGGGACTTGCTCCCGGCCTAGAAAAAATATGTTTACTATCAAATATGAATCTCCGAAAATTTCTCCTAGATTCATATTTGATAGTAAACATTTTTTTTCTATGCCGGGAGCAAGTCCCTGTGATTATGCCGGGCATAATGAACTTTACGTAATTCATGTGATGATGTCTAAACTTTCCCGAATTTTTAATGAGATGATATGAAGTAAATGCATATAATACGAAGTCTGTACAAAATATATTGTAAAACCAAGCAATGCACGAAGTAACGCTTTTGTTGTTGATATTCATCTTGAAGTCAACATGAAACCTTAAACAATGAGCTTTGAAGACATCAAGAAGACGACACTTAGCATCGGTTTTATTCATTGCTAAATGCTACACCTATATTTTTCTTTTGCCATGGATGGATGCCAGGTCGTGGATAAACATAAAAGTACCTGACAAAGTGTTCTCAAAACCAAAAGTTTTCTCTTTCTTTGAGCGAATACTTGGTATGCTTCCTACCCTTCCTGCATTCAACGACTGGTGTCTACAGTAATAACAAACCTCAAAAGGAAAACTAACCAACAAAAACCTAAAGTTGGGTTTTGTAGGCTTACAATCCAATTTTTAATCCCTACATTGTGTTGTGCTATTTAGTCAATATATAAATGGTACAACTCAAATGACAGATGTATAAAGACCTTAAAAATTAAAATATCAAACGTTATTAAATTTTCACAAACTAGGAAATCTTGAAATCTTGTTGGCTTTTTAGGAATATTTACAGACCCAAAAATTATGTCACCGGAATTAACTCTAATTTTTTGAGTATTCGACTTTTTTTACTAAGGAAACAATAAAATCGTTTGTAATTACAATTTACTAATAAAAAAAGTCAAACACGAATCCAATATCAGTTCCTGCTCCAAACTTTATCTTCCTGAAAAATAAGAAAATATCAAACGTAAAATACATATAAAATTCGTTTAAACTCTTAATTAATGGGTAAAAAAAAATTGCAGGCAATAATGCAATATTTATAACGTAACCACTGTTTGTTCTTAATTAACTACAATTCGTTATAATAATGAATTTGTTTTTAAAAGACCAGACCAACTCACGAAAGTACTTGTTTATTTAATAATTACATTTAATGAATATATTCAGCGGGAAATCTAGTGGTATAAAATTATCTCCCTTCTAGAAAAGCTCTTCCGTGTTCAAAACTTTTTCAGAACAAATTAACAGCATGGTGATGAAAATAAACAATCGACAAAATGTCAAGATTTTAAAAGAAATAAACAAATACAATATTTAGTGAAAACGTCATTCAATTCCCAGATATTTACTCTGTAGTTAAAAAGAGATTAAACTTGCCTCCAAGAAGAGGTAATATGCGAATTCCTTGCATAATTTACTGTCGTGATGAAAATATTCAACGGAAAGACTGGTCAAAATCAATTGCTATAGAGTGTTAAAATGCATGTACCCAGACAAAATTATATGTACAGATAGATTTTCTAACATACTTTACTTATAGGTCAATTAAGTGACGATTCTTGTATAAGAAACACGGAGATCCAAAACGCATTCTATGTAACTAGGCAAAATTATATCGTCTTGAAACAACGCCATTTTCCTTTTATACCCAAAATCGCAAAGGGTAATCATCAAAACAAGATTTCATTGGTTCAATCAAGGAAAGGGGCGTGCCTTCAGTTAAAGCCCATTCAAAGACCCCACGTGCTTAGTGAGTAAAAATCGATTTTGTTTATGTAAATAAGACGGTTACCAGGTAGAAATGGTCGTTTTATATACATTATTTCGTCGGAACCGCTGCATGTACCCAGTCCAAAATTTGCAAATGAATCGATAAATATTTAATTGCAAAGTATATTTTTTCCTAAAAATTTCCGTTGTAAAGAAATGTCTAGATCCAAAACACTTTGGAATCAGGTATATTCCGGGAAATCTCATTTTTCATTAAATATATGCAAGAAATATCAATTTTTTTTTAAATTGTCATTTGTCAACATCAAGATACATCACATGAACATAACAGAGTATAAATTTTCTTGTTATAAGTAACTTTTATCAGGTCTTTACAACGAGTTATACATTGAAATCGACATTTTTATCTTTTCTAAAGGAGAGTTCATATTCTATTGTTTAAATACCACCGGATTTCAGACTGTATTCATTTGAATTCCTCAGTTTGATTGGTGAACATCGATCACGTGGTGAAGTTGCAATTCCCATGAAAAACATTTGACCACGTGTTCACGTGGAGGATGAATTTGTAAAAATAGAATCCCAATGTACAAGATGTACTTCCCTGTAAATAAAGTTCGAGTTTAAAATGTAATTATAAGAATTGAATGCATTACTTTGAAGTTTCCTAGGGATTATAAAAGGGTTGAACGGGCGCACATTTTCAACATGAAGCGCTACCGCGCTGCGCTTCATTAAAAATGTGCTTCGATCAACCCTTTCATATCCCGATGAAACTTCAAAATAATGCATTCAATTCTTAAGTTGAAGTTTGACCAGAATGTTTTCCTTGATGTGGGTTTTCAATCAATGTACATGTACCTATGTTTGCTTTCAAATTTTTACCCGTGCTTCGGGTTTTCAAACGTTTTAATTGTAGCATATAACAACATTGAAAGTATAGGAACTCGCACGATATCAAGCTCACCACAAATACATTATGTACTGATTAAAACTTAACAGAACAAAAAATGTTGAATTTTTTTTTAAATAGCGTGAAGTTTGGTATATATCTAAATAAATATAATACTCAATAAATCAATGTCTTACTGAAATGGTTCTGCAGCATCTTCACGTCTCCTCTTACATCTTCGAGTGACAATGCATCTTCATGCATGTGTACGTCAATTTTCCTCAATTCCTTATCTAAAATTACGAATATAATTCATTACTGAAATCATCTTTATACAGCAAATTTATAAAATTTTGACTAAATGTTGATTTTTCCAACAGTTATTTGCGGATGGCATATCGGTATAAGGAGCAAGAAATGTTTATACTTCCTTTCAACGTAATATCAGATATTCATTCTGATTGGTTCAACTCGATGTCTCTGCATTTTGTGAAATGTCCTTTTCAATATTCCCGTAGTTTTGTCTTGGATGTTTTACATCCATACCTTGACTAAACCACTGATTGGAATTTCAAGAAACTTCTGCAGGATCTCGATTACATATTGTAGATGTGCACTATGTATTTTGTTTGTCAATTACTCCTTTTTTCAAAGATTTTTTTTTAGAAAAACCACGAAAAGGTGGGTGCTGGGGATATCAGTGGCCCATAAGGCCATAGTAACTCTAGTTTAAATAAAGCTTTTGAGTTACATTAATGGAAGTTTACTAAGAAAGATCCAAGATAACAACAATAAATTCAATATTAATATAAGTGAAAATAAAAACTTGCATTTACCTACAAGTCCTTTAGCCATGCTCAGATGTGCCTTCACCTCAATGTCAGAAACTGTTTTGCCATTAATTGTTATACCCAAGCGACTGAGATATGAATATTCGGCCATCCAACTTTCCTTGATGCACTTGAAATCATCCTTTGTTCTATCAAAGCTGTTTTCTATGTTTATTAACCCCTTTACTGCAACAAAGCGGCCCTTGATATCTTTTAGTTTTGAATCCAGGCATGAAAACTGATTTTCTGTATCTGAAAAAAAAAATGGAAAAACAAGTTAACTGATATAGTTTTCCAACTTCTACAATTTTCAATCAAATTAATTCTGATTCTTCAGTGCCTGGAAGCATTACGCCTGTCGAGTTTCAAGTTTTACGATGAGAAAATTGCCAAATATGTCAACAAAGTATCAAAAAATGATTTAAAAATATTTACATCGGATCCACCTCAATGAGACTGAATTGAAATTAAAAGGAGAACTGAAACACCCCCATTTACTTCATACCTCGAACTTCTGTTATGCATTAATGGACGTCGGAGATGAAAAAATCCAATTTGTGAACTTCCCCTTTTAAGCAGCAATTTACTTACCTCACAAGCGTATGGAGTGTATACTTCACATTTGTTTTGTTACAGTCGAGTTATTTTAGAGTAGTTTATATATGACTTTTTGAAAAAAAAAACAAAACAAAACAAAAAAACAACGCTCTGTCTTAGAAACTGCCTTTGATACGTAAGACATTTTATGGACGCCTCCACGACCTCATATATAGGGAAGGTTTCGCAAGAGAACAGCGATTTTTAGCTATAGTTTGATCTCCCAGATGTGACATTTGGCTTTGCCCTAAGCGAAACGACCAACTGACACTGTGACGATTGTCGTATAGAAAACAAAACAAGTATACACTCTCTGAGGCACTTCATGTCACTCTTTTATCAGTTCACAATGTGAGTTCTTTATATTTGTAATGTTCGTTTGTTTTGTGGGTGTGTTGTGTCTTAGGCATACCAGTATATAATCTACCTGTGAATTGTCCCTTCAGTACTCCCCTGTCGTTTTTCCCGTTTAACGTTTGAAATTGTTTTTATATTCATACATCACTTCAAAACCTGTTCTTTCACCTTTTAAGACGAATATTTTGTACGATCTCGATTCATGTCCACTTAGAAAAGAATCGATCGTGTTTTTAGCTTATGCCCACACTGAATGGGAGCAAATCCCTGTGCTTATGTCTCTTTCAAACTCGCTTTCTACAACCGGAATGCATTATTTCAAATCAAATGTTTGCAAAAACAAGTGTAGGGACCTAAATGGTCACTCAACACTTTTAGTGGGTTTCAAAGGGGTATAAGCGGGAACCGGGATTTGCTTTTTTAAGCAACCGGGGAACGGGATTATGGCAAAACAGTACACGTGACAACGGGAAATGATGTCCTGTGTTTAATGCGGGAACCACTGAAAATTGAGCCCGTGAATTTGAAAAGGCGGCTAACTTTTAAGAGTTTTTGTAAAATATTTCACGCCCGTGAAACGAGAAAGTTGAGAAAAATTAAAGGGATTTCGGGAAAGGGGTCTCCCATTGACACCCCCTTTTTATAAGATAATTTATTGACTAATTAATAAGTTACAGTTTTACGTTTAGTGAGCAATATTTCAGCTATATCGGGTGATCAATTCAAAATTTTATAAGAAAAAGTTTCGGTGCAAGGGAATACCGTGGGTTTTGATTGCCACTAGAAAAGGTGAGAAATGGGTAGGGGCAGGAAATATGGCTTCCTATACGATCAACAATGAATCTGTCCTTCTGTCAAGAAATATATGAGGGGTTTTCATTCAGCATGGAGAGCAGTGTCTCTTCACACAGTTTGCCTACTATGGTCCGTGGCTAGGTAGTTCTTATTATAACTTGAATGCCCCATTTAGATGCCCCATTTAGACAGAACATTCCAATATGATCACCCGAAGATGCGCCAAGCTCAAACATTTTCAAAATGACGGTATTTGAATTATCTCTCAATAGTTGTATTATTTAATTAATCAAATCAGTCTTACCTACAAATGTTAATAATTTGTTGAAATTTGACTGGGTAAGAACATCGATGTTCAAATGTTACATGTATTTTAAGCATGAAGCATTGCTGACGGAATCAAGCATATGTATCCATTTTCATAAATGAGGATATCACCAGAAAGAGTAATTGAAATTGCTCTGAGATGGACACTATCAGGCGAAGAAAAACGGGAGACAACGGACCACTTGGAGAAGGACGGTAACATTTAAGCTCAGAGAATGAGATACACTTAGATGGCAGGCCTAATAAATTGCAAAGGACAGAATCAAGTGGCATGCACTTGATGCAACTTTAATGTCTCACTGGGAATAAAGAAGACAAATCCGGATGAATTGTCGATGTCACAAATGAAAACGGACATTTTCAGCTAGATTCACGTCCTACGATTGACATAACAAATTCTGACTTTATCCTGGCTTGACCCACTTCACATTGTGTCGAGTGCTGTATACATAGCAGGATATGCTAACTCTTCTGGAGCACCTGATTTCGTTCTGTTTTTGAAATTTTGATATATGTAATCTTGTGCTTTGTAAGAAAGAAAAATGTAAACAAAATTTAAAATAGTATTTGGTAAAAATAATCTACCTTCGTAAAATTGAGAAATCATTTTGACTGTTTCGTGGTTCTTTTGACATCTTTCAAAAATAGCTTGGGTTTCTGGAATAAAAAAGAATATGATTATGAACAGTATATGTAATTTAGGGGTGCCATTTCGTTTACATTTGTTTCAAAGCAACGACAATAGAATACCGAAGGGACAGAATTCTGTAAAAACCAATTTAAATGTCTTTGAGCTCTTTTTCAAGCATTTTCAATGTCACGATATCCATCTATCGTATGAACTATTTTAGTCAACTTATATACTGCATATTTCCTTCGCGAATGCCTTGCCTATTGTGTAGACAAGCAAAACTATCCACACAAAAAAAAAACCAAACAAACAAAACACTTTAAATAAATAAATAAATTAAAACTAGAATAACTGCGAGCAAAGCTCACAAAAACATACCCCCGCTCCCTCATTTTATTCCAGGTTCTAATAAAATCACACACACCCCAAAAAAATTCAAGTCAAATCAAATTTTTAAATAGCTTATGCACAATGGCAATATGTACTGAACATTCTGTGAATTGTTTTATTGATTTCACAAAGTGGTTTAGGAGGAGTTGTCGCCACAAAGTATGTACCCCATGGCGGACGGAATAACGAACTGACGGATGAACGGACAAACTGACACCTTGATCTCTATATACCACCCGCTAATAAATAGATAAGAGGTATAAAAATAAAAATTATAAAAAAAAAACAGAAACAAAATTGATGATAGCAGTATTTTATGGTACTTTAGTGCTAGATCGTTAATTTCTATCTTATTAGTCAAATTAATCTATACTTTCAATATATCTCCTTTCATTGCAAGTAATTATATCTTCCAAGCACAACTTTACATCTCCAGGTGGAAATACATGTAGTGTCATAACCATATATACAGATATGTGCAATAAAATATGTGTTACTGGTTTCTGATTATCGGTTTCAACGAGTGATGCCCAGCACCTTAATCGGTTTTCAGGGGCTCCTTCTACAGAACTGCCGGGCGCGTCCCAAGGCGGTGAGAATGTAATATCTATGCAGTGTATTCAGGTCATTAAACGGAAAGAATGGCTGCAAACCATTTTAGAAAAAAGTGTGGGGAAACGCCATAAAGACCCTTTCTATATTTCTCGTACAAGAGCAGACTCCTTAGCGGTCGTATGGAAGTCTACCCATTCTCTCATTTTCCAGTGACGATCAAAAGAAGTTGCTCAAGATGTCCCTTCCATCTGTATTTTTTTTCTTTTACAAATAATTTTTTAATCAGCTTGTTCTCTTTAAATATTGATTTCGGGGCGTAAAACAATCAATCCAAGGTATGCTGACCAGAATCACTACGTTTGAGAGCTAATTCGCAGTCACAGCGCTTCTGTGCTTTGGTTCAGTATCCTATCTATTTGTTTAAACCTCGGATCTATAGGCTTCAAGGAAGAACCAGAAAAAGGATACGTCTGGGATATTAGATACATTTTTGTCAATTATTTATTAATTCTGTTCGAAATTTAATATTTCTGCTCTAAATTCGAATGTTCTAATCCCCGGAACCCCCTGGCTTTTGAATCCGCCAAAAGTATTTATATACTCACCTCTGTCACTCTGCCACATAACAACGACCTGATAAACAGCCAGACATAAAACGGCAGTTATCACCACAATGGTAAAGAGGTCTTTCCGTACTAGCCCTTCATCAAAGCTGCCAAACTAAAAAAAAAGGATTTAGGTTAGGTTTTGTGCAAATATCAACATAAGGAATGTAGGACCCAAAACTAATGATCTCTCACTAATAAAGTGTTCTCATAAACTACAACAGTTAACAATAATATATAATCACAGAGAGCATGCATAAATACAATATGTCTGTCCTTATTTAGCTAATTATGGCTTTTCAATGTAGATCTATGTAGATACTATTGGTAATTTGTTCTCTTATCAGTTTTTATACGTACTTGGTTTATGGATTTCGAGATGTTTAGCTTTGACCTGCACTGGAAAGACATAAAATGCCTCAATAAACTAAAATGACAATTAAGTAAGTGAGAACCGAACCGTTAGTGTAAAACAAATAATTCAAAGACAATTGTAACATCTGAAAAACAAAGAAACAAAGACATACTAGTAACAAGAGTATGGCACAGAAAAGAAACATGAAGACAGACCCGTAGAAAGAACGGACCCAATAAAAACCATGGGTGAGATCAGGTGCACCGGTAGGGTATCCATCTCCTGCTTCTTATAAGATACCCGCTATTATTCGGTATTTGCTATTTACAAATAAAATCGTCCTAGGACATGATCAAATCGAGAACACAAAAAAAAAACAATGACACTCGACAGCTACAAAACACATGCAGAAATAAAATCACAACATTCAAAACCAAGGCACTCACAGTGTGAACTCCCGTGAAACTGAGGTGCTTCAGAATGGTAAGCATGTCCCGCTCTGTTAAGAGCGCCCGTCACACGATTAGTGAGGAATATGAAAAAGAAAGGAAATGGGGGTAAATGTCAAGGAGACAACATCCCATATCCAGGTTAAAACGACCAAAAACAAAGCATCTAGGGGTCACCGTACGGTCTTCAACACAGTGAGGAATCTCACACCATATAGCAAGCCCGAAATGGCCCCAAAAAGGTAAAAATTAAAGAGAATAAATCAATAATAAATAAATAAATAAATGTTTTGAAAGATCTGTTTGATAGCTAATTGGTAAATGTCATTTTTTTACCCTAAGACTTAACCAATTAAAACTCCATGGTACGTGTAACTCTCTACATGGTGAGCTCTTTAGTACACTGCATGGCGAATAGCTTTGTGAGAGTTTTAAGGGTAAAAAGCTTAAAGAAGGTCAGAGCGAGCTAGACATGAAGATGTTGTATTGAACTTCAAATCCAATTTAATTCGATTGTCTATGGCATGTCATTTTTAGCTCACCTGGCCAAGTGAGCTTTTGCCATCACTTTGCGTCCGTCGTCCGTCCGTCCGTCAACAATTTCAAAAATCTTCTCCTCTGAAACTGCAGGATGAATTGTTACCAAACTTTGCCTGAATCATCACCAGTGTATGCAGTTTAAAAATTGTGTTCGATTAGTCCGTAGATCAAACAAGATGGCCCCCGATACTAAAAATAGAAAATAGGGGTAAATTGCTGTTTTTTGCAAATAACTCAAAAACCGTTACAGATATCAAAAATCAAACATGGTAGAAATGATCAACATGGCAAGATCTACCTGCCCTGCAATTTTGAAGAAAATTCGAAAACCCGTCTTGGAGTCATTGCCCTTTTTCCATAAAATTTTTAAAATTTTAACTTTACTAATTTTTTATCAGAAAAACTATAAGAGTTAGGAGTCAACTTTAAATTGCAAAAATGTTCAGCATGTCAAGATCTACTCACCCTGAAATTTTTAAGAAATCCAAAAACCCTTGTAGGAGTTACAGAATTTTCAAAATTTTCATAATTTTCGTCTTTTATTTCCAAAACTACAGAGGATGAAGGTTAAGTGTAAATTGATAAAATGATTGCCATGCTGTGCAGACTTCAAAACTGGTGTTGAAAATTGTTCGTTGACCGTCATTTTTCAAATGGCTGCCAAAAGAGGCGGGAAAATTCAATGTGAAATTTGGTTTCAAATAGATACTGATGTTGCGACTTCAAATCAGTTGTTGAAAATTATTCGTTGAAAGCCATTTTCAAAATGGCCGCCAAGAAAGGCGGGGAAATTCAACATTGTCCGATTTCAATGAAATTTGGTTTCCAAATAGATATTGATGTTGCAACTTCAAAATTGATGTTAGAAATTGTTCGTTGACCACCATTTTCAAAATGGCTGCCAAAAAAGGCGGGAAAATTCAAAATTGTCCAATTTCAATGAAATTTGGTTTCCAAATAGGTAATGATGTAGCAACTTCAAAACTGATGTTAAAAATTGTTCGTTGACCGCCATTTTCAAAATGGTTGCTAAAAAGGGCGGGAAAATTCAACATTGTCCTATTTCAATTAAATTTGGTTTCCAAATTGATATTGATGTTGCAACTTCAAAATTGTTGTTAAAAATTGTTTTTTGAATGTCATTTTCAAATGGCTGCCAAAAGAGGCGGGAAAATTCAATGTTGTCCGATTTCAATGAAATTTGGTTTCAAATAGATATTGATGTTGCGACTTCAAAAAATGATGTTGAAAGTTGTTCGTCGACTGCCATTTACAAAATGACGTGTGGACTTCAAAACTAGTGTCGAAAGTGGTCCTTAGCAAGAAGGTTTTTTTGTCAAAAAAGCCCAACAAAGAAATATAGTAAAACATGATCAGACTTTAAATACAGTTCAAGATATTGGTGATGTTTGAGCTACGAAAGTTTGAAAGACTGAAGAACAACTGTATAACTTACAATGTTATCTTGATTGTGACAACTGAAAGTCAGGTGAGCGATACAGGCTCCTGGGAGCCTCTGGTTTTTGTTTACACTTAATGATCATAAAGAACTACATGTAATTTTGACGTGGCTGTTAAACATGTACATTTTGTTTGTTTTATCATAAGTTTGTGTGTTTAACTGAATAAGTAATTTAAAAGCGGCAATATTGCAAATGTTCACCAATATAAACATCATTATGGATGCCTGAACCACCGTTTCAGGGATGCGCTGAAATTTGCTTTACCTAAGGCGTTCACCTTTTAACCATGTTGCATTGTTTCACTGCTTCTTAAGCTTGACACAGATAAAATAAAATAATAATTGTTAAATTTCACTTACCTTGTAATCTGTATACTCTAAATATGCTGGATCCGCGGAGTTCTGTGAAAATGTTCTGAAGTTAAAATGGGAAAAAACGAAATAGATAATTTGAATTACAAAGAACAAAACACCCAGAATCGGTCTTGCGTTGTGCATGGACCATTTGATTTTCGCACTTTCAACAAATGAAGGAATTTTAAGCCCGCTTTGCGAATCAGATTTTTCCCCATATACACTATAATAGGCAAGATTTTTTCTAATGGACAGTATATATAATGGCCTATTTTTTTCATCCAGTGTGCTGCTCAGAAATTTTTTGTAGCAAAAATCAGGTTAAATTTTTTTTCACCAAAACATTCTTAGTCCATTTGTCCATGCCTTTACTTAGACATTGGTAAATGATTGACAATCTGTTCAATAAACTCGTCATTTAAAATCAAGATGTAAAAAAAAATGCCACAATACATGTAAGAAATTGCCATTCCGTAATAAGATGTAAAAAATGGCACAATAAATGTAGGGATGCTATTCCAAAATCTCATGTTCAGCACAAATCATATGATTTAATTTTAAAATTCTCCTTTCATGTTTAAATAGAAAACAATACTCACTTCGGTGCATCTCTAGGGTCATTTACTAATAATGGTTTCGAAAAAATTAACACAAAAATGTTTGCCAACAATATCCAGCCTGCCATGCTGGCGCCAACTTTGTTGGCATGACCCGTCTCTACGACGTAACGTCATAATATCATCGAACTTCCGTCTTATGTTCCACGGACGTCGTTGTTTGCTATTTTGTCAACCGAAGAAAGATGCAATGCAATATGAACATTAAATTTTTATAGAAACTATCCAAATGGATAAAAAGGACCACGCTTCGGAAAATTTTATGTTGGCTTATGATTTTTTGTTGGGATTACATTTTAGTCAAGTAACAGAAAGTCGGAATTTTATCAGCTTTCGGTTCTTTTCTACAAGTATACATAGAGATTGTATCGTCATGCACAGAAATACTGTAAGTTGATATAATCGCAGTGGTTACTAGATTCTTTATTAACCCCACACACAGGTGTATTAGCGGACAAACAATGCACATGTTGCATTTGCATGCAGCAGTGATGGTAGGACAAGACCTTTATCAATTTCTTCGATTTTTGGATATCTTGAAAATTCGTTTTCGCCCATAATTTGCCCCTATGGCGTTTGACAGAAACTCCGAACCCCTAGTGCGCTGGTGCAGATCATACTCTAGTATGATGCCAAGTTTCAAATTTGTATCTCTTATAGTTCAAGGGCTATCGGGGAGCACTACACACCTACATTAGTGTACGTGCGTAAGTGCGTACGATGGACTGCATACATAACCCCCGATTAACGAGAGCGTTGGAATTATGTAATGCAGTCTGTCTGTATATGTACGTACGGATAATTTTAATTTCAATGTTGAAGGACCGCTAGTGGAAAGGTCTGAAAAAAGAAGGATTGAATGGAAAGATGGGAAATAAGATTGGAATAAAATACCTCATAAGGAAGGATGCGGGTAGAAGGGGCTGTTACATGTTTTAACCTAGCCTAATATTGGACGGTTATATACATTTTTTCTCACTGTATTTGCAGTTCCAAAAATATATTTAAGTTCTTTTAACTATGTATGTTAGGGATGTATACAAAGAATGATAGCAGAAAAATCCGTCGGAAAAAAGACGTCTAACCCATCATTTCTCGTCTTGCCATTGTCAAAACCATTCAAACAATGTTTGACAAACATTCATATAGATGGTCATTTTTTCCAAACTCAAGAGATTGAAAGTTATTTGATATTTATTTAACCATTAAATATAACAGCCATCTCATGCTGGAGTTACTGAAGATATTTTGTAATGTTGACAAAGAATAACTTCTTTGAGTAGGAGACGAATTTGAGAACTTATATTATTTTTATACTTTTTTTTTTGTTGCCGTGGTAACATCGGTTTAGTTGTTTGTTTTTTTCAATATGCAGAAACTAAATTTTCAGTAATCGGTGCTGACCCCAAAACCGATTTTATCTGGAAACTTGCAATATCTAAATTTTTGAAAATTTTGCTTAAAACTAAGTATAATCTCACTCTTGTTTAGCTCTGTCCTTAGCTGTTTTTTGCTATACATTTAGATCTTTTTGGCTAAATGTACTCTCAGATTTTACAAAATTTGATTTATGGTCTTCCAAATAGTTCGATTTGATCTGAACTGAAGAGACATAACTTGTCGGAATGGCTATAATGTAGAAAGTAAATTTTCAGTAATTCGGTCTTTTTATTCAAACAAGGTTGCTTATCAATTTGAAAGTGAAGAGGGGCAGTAGTATTGGAAGTTCGGCGTTTGTCAGTTTTTTGTATTAGAAATCCAAAAATCAAACAACATGGATTTTCCAAGTCATTTGTAGGACTTACAAGAACAGAGAAAGGGGAGGTTTAAGTACCCATTAACCGGTTTAACTCTACAGCTGGTTTTTGCTAAAGTGTCGATACCAAGTCCGGCTGTTCCGAGGTAGTATAGTTGTTTACATTCGTCTTTTGCCTTGTTTGTGTTTAACCTGTGTAGTTCCCTTGCGGGTTATAGCATGTGATTGTAATTTTCAGCCATTGCTGTAGTGAGATGTTCCTGTTATCCTTTTTTTCCATTTGCCAACCTTATTTCAGAAATAATCGAAATGTCCGTCGACTGCAATTTTGAATTTTCGTACTATACAAAAGGTAAAACATTAGAATTATCGGATTCCATCTGTAAAACATCTGTAAAACATTTATGAAATATAGAGACCTCGACTCCATATGCCGACAAATAAATAACGAAAAGATATAGAGTAAATGCGCATGAGACAAAGTTCTACAAATACATGGTAGAACCAGGCAATGGAACAAAACTGTTATTCATCTACAATCACCATGAGACCTTCTACAATGAGCTTTTCTCATACCTCAATTATACCTCATAAGTGTTTTAGTATATTTAATGATACAACATAAATGTATACTTGCATTTCTTGGAGTACAAGTGTGTTTCTTTTTTCTTTTTTTTTTAATATTATGCATACTATAACCACAAATAATAAATACTCCAATAATAATAAAGGGCAAATAACTCGTATCCGTTCTACCCCAACAAGCATGGGTTTTTTCAAAGAAGACTGAAAAGTGGACGGAAAAAGAGTTATAGGGCGGATTGGCATATCAATGGGGCGGGGAAATGTGTAACAATGGGTCGGAAAAATGAAAAAAATGCATCAATGGGGCGGATCTTCCTGTTTCCAAAATGGCTGAAATTACATTTACATCAGTTAGATGTTAAAATAATTTATTAGATTTATTGCACAAAACAATGACATTTAGTAAAATTGCACAGTAGTGTATAAGACTAGTCTCCAAATTTGTAAAATTTCGGTACTAGAATCCTTATATTCTGTTGGAAGACCAAGATTTTGAATTTTCCTGTACCAGCTTTGTCCAAGATGAAGCGACAACAACTTATGGCGGCATTTCGGGAAAACAGACCGAAAAGCATTTCCAAGCATATTCTTCCAGGATAAAGACTTAGTCCAATGTCAGTACTGCAGTTTAACAACTGTCTTAGCATTCCACTGTAACTTTGCTCAAGTTTATTTGGGAGAAGTGCATACACTTAAAGGACATAATGACCATTCTTAAAACCATGAAGTGTATAAAGCTGAGTATAAAATTTTGGTCAGTATTCAAAGATAATTACAGGTTTCATTATGAGTGAGGCTTGTATATTACTTGTTATCAGCGCGAGCTATTTAATTACACAATAATAATTAACGAGCTTCAGCAAGTTAATTATTATTTGTTATTAAATAGCGATTTTCATTCCCAATGACACGATTTATTCTGGATTCATGATTTTTTTGGGGTTGTTGCTTCGGTATTCATGAGTTTTTCTCCTACCTCAAGTATACTTCATATGTGTTTTAATTTTAATGACACAACTTAAGAGATAACCATACTGTATTTTAGGATCTGAGGGGGTAAATCGTATATTTTACTGTCGCAAACGCAGTTTTCTGGCGACGCGTTAGCAGAGCCGGAAAACGGATGTTTGCAACAGTAAAATCTTAGATTTACCCCTGAAGATCCTAAAATACAGTTTGGTTATCTCTTTTCTAATGCAAATCCGAAAAAGAACGTTTTAAATCGATTTTTAAATTACAAGAAGTTTGGTTTGCGTCTGCGCCATTACGTTGCTATTGGTTCCGACGGTAAATCGTTGATTTTACCCCCTGAAAATTTTGGAGCCATCCAATCAAAATTAGCGTTACAAACATAAGTGCATTAGAAATAAATATAACCTTGCATTTTTAGAGTACTAGTTGTTTTTTCGAATATATCGCATACCATATCCCTAAAAGGTAATCACAAATAAAACAAACTCCAATAATAATGAAGGGAAAATAACTAGTATCATAACTGACCCAACAAGCCTAAGTAGGTTCAAAGAAGCCTGAAAAATGTCCTTAAATATAGGAAATGAAAGTTATATCGGGAGAGACGCTGGAACCTCTTATAATTTGATCTGAGAATCGGAAAAAGGAATCTGCAAAAAGCTTTCCCGGCTGTGAAGTAATTGAAAATCAAGAAAAAAATGGTTCGTTTCATAAAACGAAATTCCTGGCAAGACCCCTTCAGGAATATTTGGGATTCATTTGGTAACAGCCAATTACCACACCACATATCAATACAATAACAAAACATTATTTCACTGGTGCAGGTGCTCTCTCGTATGTTTTTATTCAGGTCAATGCTGTTCATCTGTATGATAATTTCTTTTTTATAGAGTTTTACCTTTGATTTTGTGTAGATTGTTTTATGTTTTCGATATTTCCCTTTCTTTTTCGGCTCTCACTTAATTATTTTAATGCTGATTCGACTTAATTAATTGGTCATCTCTCGTTTCTTGCGGGCGCATATCAAACGTTCACATAACAGTAATGCCCAAATCATACTGTATCACACAATTAGAGGAGGCCGTCTTTCAATGGATCCCGGCTTATTACTGGATTGACACGTACCAAATTTCACATTTCACCAGAATTTTGTCTTTACATTGAGATATGTGGAGCAGGTCATTCCAACCCTTCTGCAGTACCTGATGACACGCCTGTTTTTTTTAGGATATCGCACTGTTGCTGCTTTATTTTTTGTGGCGTTTGAATTCTTGTTTTGTGTCGTCCTCGTCATTTGTGATGCCTCCGTGTTTGTGATCCTCGTATTGCCATTTATTCTGGATTCATGATTTGTTTGGTAATTGCTTTGGTATTCATTTGGAATTATTGGATAACATGTTTATATGTCGGTATTTTGGGTCTTTGGATTTTTGGCCGTCTTGCTTTTTAATTAGTAAGTACGTAAATATGCTACTTTTATTATTTACAATATACAATGTACATTCATATGTTCAACTTAAAGACGGACGAAAGTTCCTTTCTCAGTGAGTCTTCATGTCCCTGAAAAATAAATTTGAACAATTATTGAAAGTAAAGCTCATGGCGTTAAATTAACAATCCTGCAACTAAACACTGAAAAATAACACATAAGTTATCAGTTTAATTGAGAATCCACAATGGAACAGCACAAGAAAAACAAAAAGATGACAAAAGATGCACGTAGACAACGATTGGAACGGGCGCTTTTCATTTCTTTGCGTTTTTTAAATGTGTTAACGAGTAGGCCATAGAATAAATGACGACTTATGACAGAAATGGCAGGATGCATTGCACAGACTTGGCTACAAGTATGTCGCTCTAACAGACCTTTGAACATGTATATAGTGCTTCAATTTTAAACCTTTTAGCCAATGCTACGATATTATTACTAAATCTTTATTTGCAGACAAAAGACTCGGTAGAGTCATAGCAAGACAGTACAATACAAAAAGAACACAATACAAATCCCATGAAACATACAAAAATCATATCTTTCAAACATTTCAAACTTTCAAAGTTTTTTTAAATATTAAAACAGTAAAGCTTAACCTTCTCTCCTCAGTTCTAATGACCACTTTATGAAAGAAGCAACTGTTTTAGTATTAGAAGGTGTTGACGGATTCAGAATTGTTTTTAAATTTATTATGTCTGATCCAGTTTTTAGGTCAAAATCTAAATTAAATTCTAGTTCGTTACGTAGATGATTATTTATAGGACAGTGTAGAAAAAAGTGATATTCATCATGTAATTTTTGTTTACAGCTTATGCAAAATCTCTGGTCTCTAGGTATTTTTTTATATCTCCCGATTTCAATTTGAGGCGAGCGGTCACTAGTTCTAAATTTAGTCATATATTTACGCGTTTCAAAATTGGGATTGGATAAATAATATTCCATTTCAGATGGTTCTTGTTTTAACTATTTGTATAAAAATATTTTATTATCTTCGTTTAGGCGTGAAATTTTATTGCACAAAATATTATTATAAAGGTTATTAACATCTGGATATTTTAACTACATTGACATCGCAGTAGTAAATGAATACATCAAATCATCCTTTCCCTACTTCAACCTCCCGTTGGTGAACAGGGGGAACATTTTTTTGTCTGGCTAACTGAAAAGAAAGTTTTTTATTTGCGCCCAAATGAAGTGATTTTTTGTGCCCATTTGAAAAAGATTTTGCGCCAAAATGAAATGCTAATGCGCCCAAATGAATTGGCCGGATAGGAACGAACAATTATTAATTTAATTTCACTAAGTACATGACATATATATAGAGTAGTTTATATAAACCGTTATATAAATCATTCCGGGACTAACATTTCGGTAAGAACTAGTTTAGTTTGTTTGCCCCCTGTTATTGTTTATAATAAATGAATAATTTTTATTAGTTATTTTCTCCCCTTCTAATCATATTCAAAGTGTAAAGGATTCGGAGCAGAAGGATTGGTTGCTCCGTAACAAGTAAATGTCCGAAGACTACCATCTATATGTGTGTTTATACCGTTGATAGTCTTTTAAAATTATTTTGATCAATATTAATTGTTAAAATTTATGTGGGACCAAGATCAAATGAAGACAAGATCGACTGTCTTCATCATATCTTCTATTAACGTGTTTACTTTTTTAAGAGAAAATGACTTAAATTACAACCAACACTTATTAAAAACGATGTTGAAGGAATATACACTTTGGTATACTTCTACAACATTGTATGTGTTTGCTAAATCAAGAGAAAAAACTTACTAAAATGGTTCTGCAACACTTTTACATCTTTTCTTACTTCCTCAAGTGACAATTCATCTTCATGTACGTGCTCTTCAATTTTTTCAAGTTCCCTATCTGAAAAAAAAAATAAAGTACTGTATGCACATACTTGGTAATCATGTTTTGCATTAATAAAATCAATACATGTATGAAAGGATATGGAGTAAATACACATGAAAAAAAGTCTCTACAAATACATGGTAAAACCAAGCAATGCAACAACATAGAGTAAAGTTTGATTATGAAAAATTTAAAGCTATCCATGTTTTCGTTAAAAAAGGTTCATAATATATATTTACCGATAAATCCTTTAGACATGCGTAGCTGTGCTTTGACCGTTTCATCACTCACTGGTGTACCGTCAATAGTAATATCAAGACCCTTTATCCATGAATATTCAGCTTCCCATTTTTCTTTTAGGCAAGTTAACTCATCTTTTGTTCCTTTGTAGTCTCTGTCTTTCTCAAACAACTGCTGTGCTCCGTTGAAACTAAGCTTTACGTCCTTTAAACCTTTGTCCAGAAATGAAAATCGTTGTTCAGTTTCTGAAAACGAAAAAAAATATGAGGTACTATGTTAAAAATAGAGTAGGTTCACTAACCTGGATATTAAGCCGCGTATTTCATGAAGAAAATTAAAGTAATCATTGGAACATGATTACATATAAACGAGTATTTTCCATGTGCGAACTGACTGGTAGTGTTTTGAAAACATCCTGTGTGGATATTGAAAAAATGTAATATTTTACAAAAACCCGACTTCACACCGTGACAATGAGTGGGTCAAAGTATTCTAGTAAGTTTATGCACTAGAAAAATCTATGTGGCTGATAAACAATGTACTTAGTAGCGTATAATTTGAGCTTAATTTTCTGAGCGACACGTATGGATAATCGAGTACACCTCTACGTAGTGACATAAACATAACAAACAACAAACCAACCAAATTATTTGACACTGTGACAATTTGCCAATTCGAGAACAATTTCAATCCTCCCTAAATGCAGGATGACTCATCATTTGTAACTCCTGGCTTAAAGCTGAACAAAAAACGTAGGAGATCCAAACCCTCACCTCAAAGCCAAATCGGACACATTGCCAAACGCCCAAACATTGATCATAGTTCGTTTAATCCAAGCTCTAGCGAGAGTGAAAGTGAAAGTGACAATTGTAGTGATATTATTAATAAGCCCGATACTGCTACTAATAAAACTGAAACTATGGCTGTTAGTATTAAAGAAGAAGATATTGCGAAAATAGCCGGTGCTGTTAGAAATTTGCTAGTTGAGGATTTGAAGTCTATTATTGATGATAAACAAAAACCGATCATTGATGAAATTGATAGTATCAAAAAGAAACAAGAGATTATTGAAGTTAGCCAGAATGAAGTAATTAACGATTTGAAAAATCAAGTTTCTTACCTAAAAAGTCGATGTGAAGAGCTTGAACAGCACAGCCGCAAGCAATGTGTACGGTTTAGCGGCATCCCCGAAAACCCCAATGAAAATACTGACAAAATTGTTATTGATATAGCTGAAAAGGTTGGGGTCACTTTACAACAAAACGACATAATGATCAGCCATCGCACTGGGAGAAGTAAACCTCGACAAATCATTGCCCGCATTCCAAACCACAATATCAAGAAAAGACTTCTTAAATCTTCTAAGTTGTTGAAGGATAAACCTGAGCTGCATGGTGTTTCGATAAATCAGGATCTGACACGTCTCAGAAGCAGTATTGCGTTCCAGGCAAGACAACTTCAGAGGGCAAAAAAAATCAAAGCGACCTTCGTTGTTGATGATAAGATCATTGTTTACGCCCTAGATGATGT
>MJUU01018863.1:43742-53981 GCA_002080025.1 Modiolus philippinarum
ATGATAGGAATAGGTATACAAGTGTGTATGTGTGTAGTACAGTTGTGTTTGAGAGAGCAATTTAGCATGTTTGGGTTGTGCACAATACAAATGGACAGTGCGTGCACAACTATTTTTATTATTATTAATTGTATTAGAAATTGCTAGTGAGAACGTTGTTTGTATTAGTAATGAAAATGTATTCCTGTCTGTGTCCTTCAAAATACATTTATAAATTTTCTGTAAACATTCCTTCATTTAGACTTGTCTACAATCTGATTGTATCCCTATAACTATCATACTGTCATGTTGATAATGCTTATACTTATATAATATTTAGTGGACCTTGTAATAATGGCGAACACATGTGCTAATACTGTCATGTTGTGGTGTACAAACCATTCTATATTTACAACGTTATCAAATACACTGTCTGTCAATTTTAATTTATATATATATGGAGAGAGATTAACATAAGGCTTAGCCTTGTTTCTCAATCCAACTTTTTTGTTATTGTGTTTGTAATATGTGCTGTCATTGTTGTTAAATAAATAAATAAAGTTTAAACTAAGAAAAAAATAACTAAAAATGTCGTATGCCATTTGTTATACATCAATCTATGACAGTGAGAGTCGACATCGCAAACTCTCCCATAACTAAGGATTTCTTTTTGAATTCTCTGAAAAATAAGTTTTCCATCATTTTTTCTGTTCAGAAACAGAGCACATTCATCGACAACCATATATTTTGCCAGTCAATAACGATATGCAAGAAATGTCCGTACACAAAATGATAGGGCTCTAAATGTTCTGAGTCAATACACTAGTACATGAAAAATGAGCCATTTTCCTCAAATTTTATCAACATTTGCTATCTCCCTCCATTTTAACCAGATTATTTCGAACATTTAAGTCAAGTAAACTCTATAAAAGATTTAGTTTTTGTAATAAAACACACAAGGCTATTTACTAGCGTCTTGCTTATTTGTTTTACTCTACTTGAAATTTCGGGTAGATTTTTAAGAGTTTGTTCCTTTTGATATTATAAAAATTTTCGATTGTACAATGTTCAAAACAACGGCAGTAGATACCAAACGAACAAAGGAGAGGTATTTACAAAAATCGAAGTCCAAAGACATGGCCAAAAAGAGGACACAAAAAACCTTGACGTTAGACAGATACAAGGCACAAAAATAAAAATCACAACACTCAAAACCAAGGCACTCACAGTGTGAACTCCCGTAAAATCGAGAGTGACATCGGGTGCTCAGGAAGGTTAAGCATGTCCAATTATGTTTTCCTATGAAGTCTATTACAAAAAAAGACAGTCATGGAAATCAAGCATTTGACTTCGACTTCTCAATTTTGCAACAATCTTTACTTAAATCAAATGATTTAATAAAACTGATTTATTGTATTTATAGTTTTGAAAATTTCTCGTACCTTCATAAAAGTGTGGAACCTGCTGCACTATTCCGTGGCTGTATTCACATCTCTTCAAAATAGCCTCCGTTTCTGCAAGTAACAAAAAGGCATAATAATGTTCAAAAACATTTGTGTAATTAAAAGCATTCTTCCACCGAAAATACATTTTATTACTCTGAAATATAAACTTAATCTAAAAAACTATAGTAATTTCCTAAACAGGGTAGATTTTGAATGAAATTAGAATTTTTTTTTTATTTCATCATCATCCTAATCATCATCGTAAGCATTAATAGTTCTTGTTCCCTATGATTCTACTACCGTCGTTCTGTGAAAGGGCAACCGCTGGATTGATAATTTGGTCCTTGTCTTTTATGTCGTGGATTTGCCCTCTTCATATTTACCTCAATTTGGAGTTATCCTTCCTTTTTACGCCCTTTAATAACGGACTTAAATTAGAGTAGCCCTTAAGCATGTCACGCTCTAACTTGACAACACTCGATTCAGTTCGCTTAATTTTGGGACTGTACTCTTTTACAAATTTGTATTGTTCTTTCGACTCAAGCTAGCCCTACTACATAGTACCTTCGGTGGCTACATTTTATGTTTTTCATTACTTTTAAACATCTGTCTTTTTTATTGTTTTTGTAATTTATTATTTTCTTCTTATAGTTTCTTTTTATGTATTATTATTTAGTTGGCGCCCAAGTTTTAGAGAAAAAAAAATATCACTATATATACATTGAAAATAGAATAATTATGCGAAGTCATATGTTATAGGACTTAGGTCGAATGTGAGTGAAAATTGCCTCAAAATTGACAAATAAAGTTCCGTAACTTTCAAGAGCTATGTTGTAAGTCCCGCTCGAGCTTAACAAAGCTCAAACTTAACAACACTTAAGCTTTGTTCAAATCATTTCAAACTTCTCAGAGTTATGCGATATGAAATGGTCTAGGTCTGATTTTCGTTCATGAGTTATGGAGCTTATTTCGTCAAATTTATAGCATTTTATCAAATTAGTTTTCTAAAAAAAATTACGGTGTATCATGCTCTACATGTCAGGTCTCCCTTTATGATCAAAGTCCCATGGAGCTGAAACTTTACAGCCCTGAAAATCTACACACGACAAAAATTGGTAGTCATCTAAAGAACTGTTTCGTGGAAAATATTTTTTATGCTTTATTGGGAAATTAGAGAACTGATTCGATGAACGCGAACAAAAAGAATAATTGATTCAAAAGTCCAGAATAATATACATCACAGGCCATTTCTTAATTACGTTGAAAATAATAGAAAGGGGTGATTTTCACATGGGTGTCCGGTTCTTCTTAATCCATGTGCTATAAATAGCAAATAGAGTTTAACAAATACTTTCGCAGACATTCAAAGAAAATCAAACGACTGCTACATGAAAATGACTAATTTATAATTTATTTTTTGTGATATGCGAGTCAGAATCAAAGAAAAAATACTCACAGGAAGAAGTGATTAAAATGATCGCGTTTCTAATCGACAATATATTTGTCCAGTTTGGAGGACTTGTTTTTCAACAGACGATCGGAATTCCAATAGGAACAAACTGTGCACCGCTTTTATCCGATCGGTTTCTCCACTCTTATGAAGCTAAATTCATTGAAGGGCTTCTTCAAAATAAAGACAAAAAACTGGCACAGTCCTTTAATTTCAGCATCCGTTATATAGATGATATTCTATCACTAAACAACCCTCGATTTGGTGATTTTGTTCATCTTATCTATCCAAAAAAGCTCGAAATTAAGGATACTACAGATACTTCCGCATCGGCCTCGTTCCTTCACCTTTATCTTGAAACTGACGAAATAGGTACCTTCAAACAAAGCTGTAAGATAAACTCGATAATTTCACTTTTCCAATAGTCAACTTCCCTGTTCTTTGTAACAACATTCCAAAAGCACCAACATACGAAGTTTATATCTTACATATCATTCGCTAAATCAAGGGCTTGTGGTCGAAACAGTGACTTCCTTGATAGAGCTCGGTTGCTTACAAATAAACTATACTTAAGCAAGGGTATATTTAAAGTCATTACTACAAAATTTTTATGGTCGACATCACTATCTTGTGGATCGCCATGGAATATCGGTTTCCCGGATGACAGCAGATCTTTCCCTTTAAAGCTAAGGTTTGCTTTTCATCTTTAACTTTACTACCGGAATTGACATGTTCAACACGGTGGCTGTCTTATAAGAAGCAGGAGATGCTTACTCTACCGGTACACTTGATCTCACCCATGGTTTGTAATCGGAGTGCTTGAAACTCCTTTTTTTTATACAAACCATATAATATCTACTACCTACAACAACGCAGATAGGCTTTCTGTCACACTTCCCCATCATCGATAGTTATCATACTTGCTGTGTATGACTCTCAACACAAATCACACACAAACCCTGGTTAGCTCCATCTAACCACCGTGATTTTTTTATTTGGATGCCAAATGTAAGCGGAGAGCTTGAATCTCCTAATACAAAATTCCCATGTGTCACCACCCGTGATCAAATCCGAGATCTCTAGCACTCCAGCAGCTGCCAAACCGAATGAGCTTAAGAAATATTCCGTTAGCTTAGTCGATTTTTACTGGCTATATATCTACTACCCACTATAACGCAGGTAGCCTGTCCTATCAAACTTGTATGTTTTATTGTGAAATTAGGGAATTGATTCGATAGGCGCGAACAGAAAGGACAATTTGTATATGAAACGTGAAAATAATCGAAAGTGATGATTTTCGTATATGTATCTCTAATCCATTTGCTATAAATAGCCAATACTGATAATAATGGTTGCATGTTGTTGGAGTCTGCCAATGCTGTCTTTAACGAATAACTGCGCGACAGACGCACTAAATTTCCTGAAAGAGACAGTCACTATTCGACTCACAAAAACGGATTTTGAATGACACTATATTTGATCGGAAGCACGCAACTCAATGAAATGGGCGTTAATAGGCATGTACATCACATGACATCTCTCGAAAGGTTGAACATGTATAACTCTCCTGTCACTTCGTGACTTAAGAGTTAAAATGATCAAATCGTTGCTACCTAACGAAAAATAGTGCGGAATCTATATCAAACCTTGAATTTGGTTTTTAGGGTTGTCAAATCGGTCACAAATTAGGTCAAACTAAATAAAAAATTTCTGAAACTGCCATGCTGCCAGTCAGAATTTTCGAAATCACACGTGCATTCGTTCGGAAAAAAGACCGTTTAGCAAATTTGAAGGCCTAATTTAACAAAAGTTTTACTGTAAACTGTAGTATGATTTGATCATGTACTAGCACTTGAGCTCGTTAGCTTATACCCTGCTTTTATTTCCACTTTTTATTATATGCTTACCTCTGTCAAGTCTCCACGATAGAAGAATCTGATAATAAAGGGTGAAAAATAATGCACAGGCAATCACCACAACTGTACAGATATCTTTCAATAACATTCCATCACAATTGCCTCCAGACTGTAAGATAAAATATTAACTTTCAATATGAGCCTAAGGGGAGAACCATTTGATTTTCGGGGGAGGGCCATTTTGTAAATAAATGATTAATTCTTGGTGACAGTGAAAATAAATATTCTTATCCTCCTTGTAATAAATATAAATAGTTTAATTTTGATTTGAAGAATTTTTTTTCAAATGCAAATAAATAATTTGATGGGACGTTTGGTGAAATCAAATAATTTGTTCGAGATTTTCGTGAAAATAAATACATTTTCTAAGCCCCCACCCCGAAAATCAAATAGTCGTCCCCCAACTAGAAATACGGACACGTGTCAACGCAAACAAAACGTAAACTATTTCACCAACACTAGTTATATTTGTTCTGTCCGCAGTATATCATATACACAACTAACCTACATAGTAATAGCCAAAAGACATGCATGTCTGTGGTAATAGTTGCATCGGCTTCAGTGGCGGATCCAGAGTTTCTGCTAAGGGGGGGGCCCGACCAATATTTTTTTCAAAAGGGGGGGGGGGGGGNGAATTTTAAATATTTTCCGGACTAAGGGGGGCCCGGGCCCCTCCGCCCCCCCCCCTAAATCCGCCACTGGGCTTTAGTATAATTTTAATACATCGGCAAACGAATACGGAAGCAATAATTTGAGCGGGGCTACCCACTGGATGTTACATTCTGTAAGGCCTAAATTGGCCTTAAAAGGGTTAATAGCAGTTCTGTGAATGGAGCCCGGGTTGATAGAAATAACATTCAAAAATGATTAAAATGATTTCGAACACCGATTTCATTTGAAAACTTGCAACATCTACATTTAGGAAAATTTTGTTCAAAATTAAGGAGTATCTTCCTCCCGCAAAGTTCTGTCCTTGGCTTATTTCGGCTTTCTTATTTAGATCTTATTGGTAATTTGTTCTCTATCAGGTTTTACACATTAATTTCAGTTTTGGATTTCCAAATATTTTAATTTAATCTGCACTGAAGAGACATGAGTTGTCGAAATACGCATAAGCGGAAACTAAATTCACAGTAACTTTGGTATTTTGTTATTTGATTAGAAATCTTTTTGTGAGGGCATGATCACAATAGTAGTAGATTAGTGAACAAGATACAAAAAATGTATGTTGTGCCAAAATTAACTTCGTTATTTTTTGTACTTTGAACCATAGGGCCGATGCCTCTGCTGGTGGAATATTCACCAGCCCAATCGTCAACCTGTCTGACATGAAAATTTTACCTTGCGTTTTATAGAAATATACTGTTTTTATCAAAATTCCAACCACTTAAAAATACTGGGGCTTCATTCCGTGTATGGTACTCGATAGATGTCCTTGCTACTTCATTTGGCCCCTACTTCGATATTTTTGTAACAAGTACTTTTTTTACTACGTTTGGATTATGACTTTCCATATTATTTGATTCTAATGAGAGGTTAATCCTGGAAACACGTGTACAGCATAACAAAATGTACTGTCTTTTATGAAACTTGGGTATTATTTTGAACTTTGTATAAACAAAATAAAAATGGTAGAAATAGGCCACAAGGTAAAATTACATCATATAAAAAAACGCTAAAAATCACAAGAGAGAAACACAATAAATCTCCCCAATTTTCGACTGTTATAGATACGGCCTTCAATTATGGTGCAACGTCTTTGATGGAAAACCAAAATGAAGAAATGCCAGAATGAGGGAAAGTAATGCGATACAGAATGTTTTGCATTTCAACATGGGAGAACTAGTAATGCTGAACAATAACCGGCTAAATTACGTCAATAAGATCTTTTCATATTGTCATTCCTGTCATAGTTAGTACATGTTGACAAATCAAATAGGAAAATACTTACAACTGGACTCCTTCCTCAAAATCATCGGAAAAAAGACAAGTTACAGTGCGAAATGAAATAACTACACAGCAAAAATTAGTATTGAATATTGCATTTTTTCAATTATAGAATTATCCGAAATTTTGGGCATGTTTTTACTAGTTCTAAAGATATCAATCGATTGGCCATGTAAGTGTGGTGTGGTATCATTGTCGTGTCCGACAATCGGTTCTCTAGCTTTTATCATATCATTTTACCTTCTATAAACTTTTTAGAGCGAGTTTAATCTAAGACCGTGTTTACATTAGAACTATTTGCGATCGATCCATATTAAGATCGATTCTTTTAAAACCTGTTTATGTTCACATTTAAAACATCTGAATCGATTGCAATCGATCTCAATCAGGTTTGACGTTATCATTAGAACCTATTGCGATCGATCGCAATCGATCTTTATCGTTCACACCAATGCCATAATCGTCTCTATTTGAATCGATCTTTTTAGACCACCTCTTTTAGTCGGACCAAATAAGATCGATCGCATTCGATCTTTTTATAGTATGAACAGCTAAAACCGGTTGGAATCGATTGCGATCGATTCAAATATTATAAGTGTGAACAGGGTCTAATACATTCTTTAAAACAAATAAACAACTATAGGGTCTAAACATAACTTTCTTAATATGTACTTTTAGCAACGGTTTTCTTGTAGTGGCAACGTACATGACATTTTATAACAAGCTGCAGTTTTGCCATGGAAATACTTTTGGGATTTAAATTTACCTTATAAGCAAGGAACTCAATATATGCTGGATCGAAATTTTTGGGTGTGGCTCTGAAAGACAAAATACAAACACTTTCATTCTGAAATTAAAAAGATACAGTTTGTCATTTTATATGCTTCCCAGAAATGAGAGGAATAATTATATCTTTGAAATAAGACAAGATGGTATTTTGTTTCTATATTAGGTCAGTTTCAAAATATATTCAAATGTTGTCTAAAATTGTATAAGTTGGTGACCGGTTAACTAGTGCATTTCCTGGTAATAAAATTAATATATGCCACGCATGGTGATACATGTATATTTTCTGACATATAAGCAGTCGAACATGCCTTAATATGTCCATTTTAGCCATTTACCGTGTTTGGGGGAAAACGGTACTACTCGAAGACCACCGAGAACCAAAGCCATTTTGGGGTGTATAAATATTTGCTCTTCAAAACTGAAGTTGGTTTAGGTTTGTTCTGGAAGTCCTATACAACGAATTTTAACAAAAGCCTACAAAGATTTCAAAATCTATCAAAATTACATTCAAATAAAATTCATTGGATGAAGTTCTCATTTAAAAGTATGAAAATGCATTTGAATTGATTTTTGTTATAATAATGTATAAAACAGATAAATTGTAATTTTTTTTTTGTAGAAAATTAAATCCATTCGCAAAATTGGTATGATGAAGGAAATAAATTCAAAGGGAAGTGGTCATACCTCTTTCATTATATTATATGAATTTTTATTTTTTTCCTGTTTCCACGACCCTCAACATTTCAGAACATTTTGCATAGAATGCGAGTAATTTCTTTGGTTTTATTTACAAGTTCACTGCATCGAACTGGATTCCAGTTAAGTTTATAAAATCTAAGTTTGAGGGGGCAAAGGGAATTGAGCAAATCTCAAAATCCCGATCCCACAAGATTGTGTTTAAGAAACAACTTGGTGCTAATTCTGTAAAAATTCAAAAGAAAATTCCGGTTTCCTGGGCCTAAAATCATACTTTTCCCGTGTCCGATGACCTAAGCCTAAGCGTTTTCCCAAAGTTAAACATGGCAAATTCAGTCGTTCCGAAATTTGTCTCCTAACTTTTGTATAATACTTATCTAGAGAGAAGTCACCTTATTTTTTTCTGCAGTGATTTCGATTAGTGTAAACAAAATTGTCTAACTTAAAGTTAAAAGGGATTCAATTAACTCTAAATTTTGCTTTGGAATCACTTACCAATGATCGCAATTAATTGAGGAAATATGGAGTACTCGTTTCGGTATGGAATTATTTGCTGCTATCATAAATCCATAAATGAGTAAATTTTGAATAAAGTAATAAAAGAGAATTCCCACGGAATCAATAAGAATGAATTGAGAAATAATTTACTCACCTTACTTTATCAGTGGATTCATTAACTAGTAAAGGTTTCGAAAAAATTAGCACAACACCGTTCAGCAACAAAATCCAGCCCGCCATCCTGGCGCGAATTGTGTTGGCATGGCCCGTTTCTATGTTGGAACGTCATAATATGATAGTAAGACGTCCAAGGTATGTTTTTTCTGCTAGTCTTCGGTGCTGGGCGAATAGGTACTCTTTTCGATTAATGGCCTTTTCAAAAAATCATTCGGTCCGCCCTTCGGTTTCAGCATTTAAATACAAATACTGAAATAGTTCTGGTTATCAACCCAACACGACAAGTGTTGTTAATCCTGAACACAGTTCATAACTGAACTGTTCTACAATGTCATTGTTTCCTGTAACACTGCACTAATTTTGTTACAATTTAACAGGCCTGCCAAGTCTCACGCATTAGGCGTGAGACTCACGCAAATTTTATTTAGATTTTCGACAAATCCTTTGATCTTTTAATTTTTTCCTTTGATCTTTGAAATTTTTCACAAATCTCACGCAAAGCTATTTTCAAAACTTGACAGGTCTGCAATTAAATTGTATTCAGGGTTTAAGTTGTGCATTATTGTCCAACCATACGAGTGATAACCGGAAGCGAAGGGTGTTTGTACCTCCATTTGATTAAAGAGTTCAAATGGTCATATTTGATCAAATGGTCCTTCAAAAAATCAGGATGTACGTACATTTGTTGCAATACATTTAAATCGTTTTTCAGTGACGACAAACATGACAAATATACCAACTGGACTTGTCAGGATATGATAAAAGCATAAAAAAAATATTTTTGTTCGTTTCGATGATACAGTCTATCAGCAAAAAATAGGTATTCCTATGGGTACCAACTGTGCACCTCTCATAGCAGATTTAATTCTTTATTGCTACGAGTCACAATTCATGGCAAAAATTCAAAAAGACCCTTCTAAATAGCATTTAGTGGATAAATTTAACAATACATATAGATATTTGGACGATATTTTGGCTTTAAATAATCCTGAATTTTCTAAATTTTCAGATGAAATTCATCCTGCAGAACTTACTTTAATTCTATAAGCTGTATTGCTTTTGAATAAAAGAATATATATAATTAAATAAATCCAATAGCAGCAGTGATTATACTCCTTTTCTTGATCTTGATATATCAATAAATCAAGGAAAGTTAAACACTAAGGTTTATGATAAAAGGGATGATTTCTCATTCCCTATAGTCAATTTCCCCCATCTCGATGGCGATGTTCCGTTAGCCCCTTCTTACGGGGTCTACATTTCACAACTTGTTCGATATGCACGAGTATGTAGTAATGTTTCTGACTTGAACGACCGAAATCTTTGTCTCACAGAAAAACTT
>MJUU01018863.1:54546-65273 GCA_002080025.1 Modiolus philippinarum
GGGTTGGATCCATGAAAACGAGTTTAACCCCACCGCAATTTTTGCGCCTGTCCCAAGTCAGGAATATGTTGGTCATTGGCTTGTCCTTGTCTTCTTATAAAATTTTAGTTTTTTGATATTTGGGTTATTGGATGTGGTTTGTTTCCATTGATTTATTCACTTTTTTACCTTTTCGGGGCTATTTAGGGCTTACTATATTATGTGAGGTTCCTCACTGTGTTGAAGACCATATGGTGACCCCTAGATGTTTTGTTTTTGGTCGTTTTAAACTGGATATGGGATGTTGTCTCCTTGACATTTACCCCATTTCCTTTCTTTTTCAAATCCAGGAAAAGATAACAACACTTTTTGAAAAGGGCTATATAATAAAACTGAGAGTTTATGTGAATCTCTGTTCTTCTGTGTTATAACAAGCCGAACTTAGACGGGGTTAAAATGGCCGAATATATATAGTCAGTGGGCCGGAAACACATTCCTTGACCCCCCCCCCCCACTTCCGAACCGGACCGATTTTTTTCAGTCCTTCTATGTCCCCTAGCCTCTTCAAAATAAAGCATGTTTACACGTACATAACCTGCACGCATAGACAGCATAGGGCCACTTTTACAGTACACCATGAAAAATTCTTCGTTTTAACCTAAGTTTCATCTTTTAAGCTCCATAATTTTTAACGATATGTAATATGCACTGTAATTTGGTACCAAATTAAAGCTAATTTAATATTCTTTACAAATGAACACAAGTTTGGGCACTTTTTATGATATGGGGATACAAAAAATGTACCCCTCCCCCTGCAAAAAAATTGCGAAAATGACGATTTTAGGATGTCAATTCCTTTCAGATAAACAAACCTCGTCATTTGATCTAGTTTTTATGTGTGATACAATGTTGGAAAATAAAGACATTAAAGTCCATAAAATTTTGATTTTCGGTATAAAATTTTTGAAAAATGGAAATTTTCGGAATTTTAGATTTTTTCACAATTTCGACTTTCAGACTTTAGGATCGTAAAATCTGAATATTTAATGATATATGATATATTAGCAAGAAATTGTGCGCACATATTTTAGTTTCAGATATAAAGTAGGTTAAAAAATGTCAAAATCAGTATCCCCCTAAAAATTAAGGGAAGATTTGAAATATCCAGGCTCTAAATGATAACAAGATAATGTTTAATGGAAATTCTAGTGTTTATTTCACTAAAGCTGACATGTAGAAGATTATTTAAGTGATTTAAACTTTTTAAGAGGTCTCTTTTCGACTCTTCTGTCCGAAATTGTATGCAAAATGGGAATTTTCCGTTTTTCAGAATTTCTGCTGTTTTGACTTTGAGATGCAAATGCTTCATGAAATTGATATGTAACTTGAAAGTGTTGATTAAATATCGTTTAATTATATCTTGGCTATTACAAAGTATGCTTTTAAACATTTTAGACTAACTACAGTCTCATAAATTACAAACATATTACCCCTTACCACACATATTGAACACAATTTATTTCATTTTATTCATCTTGGAAAGCTTAAACATTGTATAAATGTCCAATGACATATCATTTTCAAACACCAAAATACACAGAGACTGACATATATCAGAAATAAGATCATGCGCGTGGTTTATGGGCAGTTGTTCAACAATTAAAATTTGATTTTGTAAAATTCTGAAATGCTGAAAATTCCCATTTTTCACGAAAATCGCCTAAAATTTCCAATTTTACCCATATTTTGGTGTTAACATTACATATTACGATATATCAAATTCATCGTTTGCAAAGAAACTAAAACATTTATATGTTATGTTCATATATATGTAAAGACAGACGTAATGTGGACTTTTAAGTTTAATTTTGTTGGGGTAGGGGTAAGATTTTCGGTATTTAGAGTCACATTAAAACAATAAATTGGCATATCTGCAGATAAATCCTCCAGATTTGCCACATATAACGATTTAAAGGTGAATTTTGGACAAATCTGAAATGATAAAACTTCCCATTTTTCATCAATTTTGGACAAAATATTGTGTTTAAGCAGACGAGTGGGATTTAAAATACCAATGTATGATAGAATTCATGCAACTTTGCGATATGCAGCTTAAATTTTGCGTATGGTGGTTATTTTTATCCACACATAGATAAAAAATCGACAATGTTTAGGAAAATTTGTCAGGGTATGGGGTTAGATTTTCGGTATTAAAGGTCACATTGAACACTACTTGTTTTTCTAAATAATGTTTTAAGACAACTAGTGTATCGCTTATAACAATTAATTGGCATATCTGCAGATATATCCTATAGATTTGATATATATATTGCGATTTAACAGTGAACTATGGGCAAATCTGAAAATGTTGAAAATTCCCATTTTTCATGAAATTTTGGAGAAATATTTAATAAATAAGAGTTTTAGTCCACCAATTGCTGTTAAAGTACCAAATTATGATGTAATTCATGCAACATTGTCATAAAAACACACACATTTTACGTGTTCTGGTTATTTTTATGCGAAAATAGACAAAAAATTGACAATTTTACAGAAAATTTGTTGGGGTAGGGGTAAGTTTTATTGATGTATGATGTTTAAATTACCTAAAAGCAGCCATTTACTAAAAAAATAATATTAGGCAAAAGAAAGACAAATCTTATTCAAAAACGAAAATATTCAAAGGTCCATGTATTTGGTCTATTTGAAAATAAAATTTGGTCATTTTAACATTGTCTTAACATGTGTTATGTTGAAGAAAATAGATTGAAAAGCTACAAACAATTTTCAGAATCGGTAATTGAGATGCACTTCGGGTTCTCTTACTTATCAAACTTACACAATTTCAATGAAAATATCAGTTTTTTCGTCAATATTTCATTGGGGTAGGGGTACGTTTAATTGCGCTATGGAACGTATTGGGTATAGAAATTGTAAAAACTTGGGTTCTTTGTAAAGATCATACAATGAGCAATCATTTTATACCTCGTTTTTATAACTGGAAGGCATTTGGTCAACATTTTGAAGCAACTGAGAGAAAACTTGAACGAAATTTTCCAAAATTTCGGTAGGTGGGTCTAAAAATGGGCAAAATTCAACAAGTGCATGCAGGTTATGCTCGTGTTAACATGTTTTTTTAAGAGAGAATGTATGTGGACTTGAAAAAATAGGTGGAGTTCGGAAGTTGGGGTGCACGGGGAGTTTTTCCAGCCTATGGACTAATTGGGTTGCAAGTTACTCCTCAGTTACAAAGATGCTCGGTTTGCGTTGGTATGGATTATACATAGAAACGTAATCACCAAAACGGAAGTACTTCACACAAAACGATGTGAATGGTATCAGCACTTTCTGCGATAGAGTAAGTGTATGATCTGTTTCGAAAGTGGCATCCTGCACTCAACACACAAAAAATGCTAACCTATGAATGGCCAATTAATGCCATGGTCTGTGTTAGGCATATAGCGGCATGAATTTGAGAGTATTAGGATTATGTGCCTTAATTTTCAGCTCACCTGACCTACATGAAGCAAATTCAACAAAACCTTACAAGATGCATGTAAATTCAAAACAGAGATTGTTCATATCGGTTCATAGGCTCCAACACTTTACATGGTTTAAAAATGGTGAAAAAATAATTTGATCAATCATTTCCAATGAAATATCTTGGGTCACAATTTTCGGCGATTTTTTCTTTTAAAACAGCTCATTTCGGTTCGATGCGATAAAAACATGGCCACCAGTATAAGGAACTTAGTTTCACATAAAACCCTATTGACAAAAAAAAAAAAAAAAAAAAAAAAAAAAAAAACACACACACACACACACACACACACACACAAAAGCATATTTTGATCATCTCAGGCCTCGGAAAATACTTAAGCCTTTGGAACCACGTTGTCATGAAATTATTTATGTAAGAATAGTTATTCTTCTCATGATCATTGTTTCAATTACTTGACTATTTGGAGGTTTTTCTGTTGATTATTTGACAAGTAGGTGTATTTTTCAATGATTGTTTGAATATTATACCCCTTATGATTATTTCATTTTGTGAAAATTTAACAAAATTTTTCTATGTTCTTGAAATTATATAATTTGATTACATGTGCAAAAAGCAAATGGTTACTTGATTCCATGAAGAGTCGGCCCCACTAGTACAATGCCTGCTGATTCGTCAACAAACATGGCCGCCATCATAGAGCAAAAATTAACATCGATTGGTGAAAATAATTTCATCAATGATTGTCCCTGTAATTTCTTGGGACACAACATTCGACGATTTTTTTTCGTGTAAAACAGCTCATTCAAAGCATATCGGTATCAAGTTGTTGGTTACCAATTTTACCATTACTTTTTGTATATATCCCCATTACTTTGAAACATTTTGAGAGGGTCGCTAATTCTACTGAATTCTTTTTGTGTTTCAAATTTCACGTAGCTATTTGAAACCAGAAAAGCTAATATCTTGCGCTAAAACCCCAAATATGTGTAAAGACTGATAGAGAACAAATTACCAATAAGATCTACATAGAAAAGCTAGAATCATGTAAGGACGGAGCTATGTAAGAGGGAGATGCTCCTTAGTTTTGAACAGAATATGGTGAAATTAGATATTGCAAGTTTCCAGATTAAATCGGTTTTCGAAATTTCTGTTTGATCAATATCCTCGATACCAGTCCGTACGCTCTTCAATGATTTTGCAGTCTTTGACATAGCTAGAACAGACCAATGATGCATGTTTTACTTAGAAGACAGTGCTTGATTCCAGTTGCTGTAGTTTTAGCTTTTATTTAAGGCGTATGCTTTACACTGTATATACATTTGAATGCGTAATTTTAAATGACTTCGACCTCGGAAAAGAGAGGAGGGATGCTATCACATGAAGCGCAGATTACTTATGTCCTTTAAAAGGGCGCAAATGTCCTCTTTGAAAAAAGCGCAAATGTCCTCTTTGAAAAAAGCGTAAATGTCCATTTAAAAAAGCGCAATTGTCCTTTCAAAAATGCGCAAATGTCTCTGGCCTATTAAAAAATTAGTGTGAAATATTAATCTGACACTGATTTGAGAAATACTGTAAAGTACTGTTGTTCGTGGGGTACCAATTTTCGTGGATTTCATGGTTCAATGAAACCACGAAATTTGATACATAGCGAAATACAAATCTCCCGTTGATTTGTACTGTGGAAAGTCTCAAACCACGAATTTAAGAACCCATATGGACTAATGACTTTCTGTAACCCGCGAAAATTGGTATCCACGAATAGTACTTTCACAGTATCATTCTTGGGGTCTCGATAGGGGTCCTTTTTCTCCGTCTAAATGCCGTTATTTTTGTCTCGCCCGCGACGAAATTAAAGTCGCGAGATTCAAACTTCCGTCGTCGTCGGCGTCGTCGTCAACATTTATTTTAACCCCGTGGTTAAAGTTTTCTAAACATCAATACCTTCATCAAATCTCTATGGAATCATTTGTAATTTGGACAGAAGCAAGAAAATGGTCAGAACATTACCTTTAGCTGAAAAATTTTGATTTTTTTTTTAGTTTTTCCGTATTTTTTCCGTATTTGGACATAGTTTTTCTTGCGCAAGAAATTAAAGTTTTCTAAACACCAATATCTTCATCAAATCTTTAAGGAATCATTTGAAATTTGGACAGAAGCAAGAAAATTGCCAAAAAATTACCTTTTAGTTAGATGAAAATTTTTGAAATTTTTATTTAGTTTCTCCGTATTTGGTTTTTTGTGCAAGAAATTTATTTTAGAAGTCAAATGAAGTTATTAAATCTTATTGGAATTTCACAAAAAGTGGTCAAAAGTTAGATGATGGTCAGAAAATTAGCTCAAGCTGAAAAAATTGGAGTTTTTTTAGTTTTCTGTTTTTTTTCCAAATTTGGACTTAGTTTTTTGCTAAAAAAATTTCAATGTTCGTTGTTAAGAAGTAGAATAGAATCTTTGAATCTTTGAATCTTGATAGAATTACATTAAAATTGACAACTTTGGTAAATTTCCAAAATGTCAAAAGACCAATAATTTTTTTTTTATTTTTGCATCCAATTACAAATTTTAACAATGTTAAAGTATCAACCATAATTTTGAACACTACATGGTTACAGCTTTGGTAAATTTCCTGAAACTTTTAAAGACAAGCTTATTTTCAATGGTGAAATTTCCAAAATCCTGGATTTCAGTTGTGGTTAATTTCATGAAATTTTAAAAGACCAGTTATTTATTTTTTTTTATTTATTTATTTTTTTTTAATCCTACTTACCAACTTAGATGCTTTGTTTTGGGTCGTTTTAACCTGGATATAGGATGTTTTCTCCTTGACATTTATCCCTTTTCCTTTCCTTTTCATATTTTTTGCAAACATTTCATTGAAAACAGTCATTGTACAAAAATTTTTGATTCCTTTTTTGGTATGAAAATCACAAAGACCAGTTATTTCTTGAAATTCTACTTAGCAACCTCGTCAGGGGCACGGCCGGACAAATTATAATGACAATGTACTGAGCGGGCGAGACATTAGGCTCTGTGGAACCTTTACGAATTTTATTACTTGCCCTTTTCCCGGATGGGAAGATATATACAAAGACTCTTAAAGATGCCATATTTTCCCGTTAAATTATCCGACGGTGGCCCCCCTCCCGTGACGCTTGACATCAATTCCCGTTTTCACGTGCACCTTTCAAGTTCCACGATCCCGTTTCCCTCCTTACTTCGAGTATATAAGAACGTGTGTGTAGAAGTACGACAGCTATACAAAATTTCATACGCTGTCTAGTCATATGACATTCAGCTGTCTCGCAACAGATCCGTCGTTATGCCCGATTGACACCCACATTTTTGAACACAACATTTAATTTGCTTTTCCTTGCCATTAGCCATATTTTTTATATTGCTTCCTAAGTTAGGCAAGTGTAATATATTGTCTCTGACTAAAAACCTGTTAAGGTCCTTCCTGGTGCGTTGCTTTACCAAACATGCTTTTTGGTGTATTTCTTCTTGGTTAACTCCCCTGTTCTATTTTTAGATTAATGGTGTTTCCCATGTTTCAACACACGAAAATACGAAGATAAAATGGACCAAAAGAAAGTTTTCCTCGATACAGACAACCATGTTTACTCCATGGACGATTTAATCGGTCGTGGTGCACAAGGAAACATATACAAAGGAATCCACAAGGTTAACAATAATTAACATTCTTCTACAAAATAATGAAACAAACTTTTTCATGTTTCATCATTCACTAATCCCTTTTGGGATTCGAAGCCAGAGATGTTTTTTGATATTGCCTGCCTCCAGCAATATCAAAAAACATCTCTGGCTTCGAATCCCAAAAGGGATTAATCATTCACATAATCACAATCTATTTTTACTCCAGCAATACTAGACTAGAGCTACTTTTTTCTGATGGAGGAACGGAATTTCAACCTCTTACATCGTAGGAGTAAATCTATTTTATGCTTGTAAAAACTAATATTTCCAGTCAATCTGGCGAAATATTTTTATATCTGAAGGCAGATACATATAAGATATAGACAATATATAGTTAGTGTCTTTAAATATCAATTGTATTTGTACGAGGCTTAGAAACAGATTGACTTGCGAGCCTTTGTCGAGCATTTCGTGCCGAGTACAAATACATTTGATATCTAAAGACACTTATTATATATTGTTTTTATCCTGCAATACATAAAACAACATTATTTTATGGAAAATATAATAAAAAAAAAAGATTTTTTTGGTGATTTCTGTGTGTCCATAAATACCGGAAGTGGGTGTGGCTTAAATCTATATCATGTATAGTGTACAAGATACTGCTGTGCAGGATACAGCAAGGGAATATACGTAGGGCTTTATATGTATAGTAAAAGCTACCATTGCAGGATAAATAGATTTATCTGATGAAGATGGTGCTCTTGCAATTTTTTGTACAAGAAAAAAATGTACAATGTATATACCCAAAATGCCAAGTCAAGTATAAGAGGGGGTTCTATTTCTAACCACAGGCATTTGTCTCTCAGAAAAAAAATCCCCTATACCCTTACGTTATGTAAGGTATAGGTAAGGGTATAGGGGAATGTTTTTGGCTTTTGAGAGACAAGTGCCCGTGGTTCTAACCCCTAATTTACCCTAAGTTCTAACACCTCGAACCACTCTACCTTTAGACCGAATTATCCTGACTTTTTATTTTTATTTTTTACTTTTTAAATTGCTTTAAAAGTAAAAAATAGAAATAAAAAGTCAGATCAGTAAAAGATAAACATAGGATGATAAAAGTAGCTTTGTAAACAACAGATAATTTGGTCTACTCTGCCTTTGGATCCTCCACTCGAAATTTCATAAGCTCTGGATTGTCACACTTAATTTTAGTCTTTAGAGGAAATGCCACTTTTCATAAGTTGGGATTGTTACACTCAATTTTGTGAAATATGAAGTTTATCTCATGACATGTATACTGGTAGCTCATATTATTGTGGTATGTAGCAAAGGTGACGTCACATTTTAAAAAATTTGGTTGACACGAATGAGAATACCATGATATAATGGAACCCACAATATAATGAGAATCCAGTATACATTTATTCCATATACCTTTCATTGTTAATTTAAAACTGGAGTTTTTCCCTCCTGCATTGTGGATCTGTAAAATGATTCTCTGTGCCAAAGATGTATACTGTCTACATGTACATATTTCATTTATGGTGTACTTGTTCTTGGTAGAATATCGCGTATGGATATATCAGACTTTCAAAGTGGACTCGATAGGATACTAACCATGATAAATCATTGTGTCTGTGATGGACATATCACTCTAAATTTTCAAATGACTTTATATAATTATCTTTTTTCCTGATTGATCTATCCACATAATGTCTTTTGCATGTCAGGTGGTAGACTACATCACTTAAAATCCAAGACAAATTTTGTATGTAGATCAAACAGGAAATAAAATATACACATTTCACTTTCACAATGATTATTTCACGGTAAGTCACTGGCTGTAATGTATTTATTTAAGCGAGAAGCGGGATTGGTCATTTTAATTAATTAAGTGGGAAATGGGTACAAGGACAATTTAATTAAGTGGGAAATGGGTACAAGGACAATTTAATTAAGTGGGAAATGGGTACAAGGACAAAAAAGTACACATGAAAACAGAAAATGATGTCAAGCGTGAGAGTCTTCATAAAATATTTTCCCGCCCTGGAAATGGGAATCAAGGTTAAAAAAATGGCATGATTTAGATAAAGGACCCCTCATTGAGAACTCCTTCAAATTTTGGCATTGGTTTATGTTTTGTAATTTCTAAATGTCATCAAACAACATGCATGACCAATGAATGTTATTTTTTTTATTTTAAGTCCGATTTTGATGCAGTTTTTTTTAATGGATTCCTTGTGAAAAATTAATATGGCGCTCAGCTATTAGATTTTTGATAACTTGTTTCCTTTCCCAGCTATGAGGGGCCNGTAAACAACAGATAATTTGGTCTACTCTGCCTTTGGATCCTCCACTCGAAATTTCATAAGCTCTGGATTGTCACACTTAATTTTAGTCTTTAGAGGAAATGCCACTTTTCATAAGTTGGGATTGTTACACTCAATTTTGTGAAATATGAAGTTTATCTCATGACATGTATACTGGTAGCTCATATTATTGTGGTATGTAGCAAAGGTGACGTCACATTTTAAAAAATTTGGTTGACACGAATGAGAATACCATGATATAATGGAACCCACAATATAATGAGAATCCAGTATACATTTATTCCATATACCTTTCATTGTTAATTTAAAACTGGAGTTTTTCCCTCCTGCATTGTGGATCTGTAAAATGATTCTCTGTGCCAAAGATGTATACTGTCTACATGTACATATTTCATTTATGGTGTACTTGTTCTTGGTAGAATATCGCGTATGGATATATCAGACTTTCAAAGTGGACTCGATAGGATACTAACCATGATAAATCATTGTGTCTGTGATGGACATATCACTCTAAATTTTCAAATGACTTTATATAATTATCTTTTTTCCTGATTGATCTATCCACATAATGTCTTTTGCATGTCAGGTGGTAGACTACATCACTTAAAATCCAGACAAATTTTGTATGTAGATCAAACAGGAAATAAAATATACACATTTCACTTTCACAATGATTATTTCACGGTAAGTCACTGGCTGTAATGTATTTATTTAAGCGAGAAGCGGGATTGGTCATTTTAATTAATTAAGTGGGAAATGGGTACAAGGACAATTTAATTAAGTGGGAAATGGGTACAAGGACAATTTAATTAAGTGGGAAATGGGTACAAGGACAAAAAAGTACACATGAAAACAGAAAATGATGTCAAGCGTGAGAGTCTTCATAAAATATTTTCCCGCCCTGGAAATGGGAATCAAGGTTAAAAAAATGGCATGATTTAGATAAAGGACCCCTCATTGAGAACTCCTTCAAATTTTGGCATTGGTTTATGTTTTGTAATTTCTAAATGTCATCAAACAACATGCATGACCAATGAATGTTATTTTTTTTATTTTAAGTCCGATTTTGATGCAGTTTTTTTTAATGGATTCCTTGTGAAAAATTAATATGGCGCTCAGCTATTAGATTTTTGATAACTTGTTTCCTTTCCCAGCTATGAGGGGCCGAACGGGGCCAAAATTGCAACTTTGCAGATTATGTAGAATTTTTATTTTTCATCGGATTTCGATGGGATTTTTTTCTTTGGATTCCTCTTGAT
>MJUU01018863.1:65315-83972 GCA_002080025.1 Modiolus philippinarum
ATTGCAATTTTTCTAAATATGTCAAATCTTTATTTTTCATCGGATTTCAATGGGATTTTTTTCTTTGGATTCCTCTTGATCTAAGGTTTCAGCAGTATGTAAACAGATTTTGTGTAGCTCTTTCCGTTGCCGAGCTACAAGGGGTCAAAGGGGCCAGAATTGCAATTTTTCTAAATATGTCAAATCTTTATTTTTCATCGGATTTCGATGGGATTTTTTTCTTTGGATTCCTCTTGATCTAAGCTTTCAGATGTATGCAATGGATTTGGCGTGGCTCTTACCGTTTTCAAGCTACATGGGGTCAAAGGGGCCGAAATTGCAATTTTTCTAAATATGTCATATCTTTATTTTTCACCAGATTTCGATTGAATTTTTTTCTTTGAATTTCTATGGATGTAAAGTTTTAGTTGATAGCACATATTTTGCATAGTTTTTACATTTTTTTCATCAGTATGTGATCAAAAGGGTTGAATTTTTCCCTATTTTGTTTCTAGCTAATAACTGTGTCAAGCTTTTTTTTGTGTCCATCTAATTATTGTGTCAAGCTCTTTACTGTGTCCACATTCACTTTAAACTACTTTTGTTGAAATTTCAGTGGTCAACATGCTGCGGTCGTATCATGCTGCGCTTGGTGTAGCCCTTTATTTCTTCTTATATTCAAATGACAATATTAAACATAAAACATGAAAAATGTCATGATTTTACTTTTGATAAGTTTCAAAATATTCACAAATGCAAACAATTTAAAGTCATACTCGATGGCTTAAACACCCAGGGGACATTAAAATCAGCTCGAGAAAGAGGGGCTTTCAAGTTATCCAGGCTGAGCTATGTTTAAACTTCAATAAATGGACAACAAAAATGGCCTTAGACTTCCTGGTGTCCAAGTTATTGAAGCTAATCTGTAGTTGTTGAAAACAAAACACATGCCAGATTTAGATTAGGGTTTATAGAGTTTAAACGTTAAAAGGTTTTGGCGATCGCATCTTTGAAATTTATTATATTTGATAGGATGTCAGACATGTAACTTAAGAAAATACTGCATACAGTTTTCTGACATTGTGATTATGATTGTATGTTGTTTGCAAAAAAATCAAACAAACAACACATTTATGAAGTTTAATTCTAAGTTGAAGGATTTAATTTGATATAGAGTTATACCCCTTTAAACTTTAGTGGTATGTGAACAAAATTACAAACTGTCCTCAAACTTGGTAAAAAAACATGTAAAGTTTGATTTAAGTTAATTCTGGAGTTATGCCCCTTGAAACATTTAATATTACATGTACTATTTTATGCCCCTTGAAACATTTAAGATTACTATTTTTCCAATATTCATGTATCTGATCTGTAACATACATAATTGTGTATATTTTTTCCAGTCATCAGGAGAGATTCATGCCTTGAAAATGTTTGAAAAATACAACTTGCAGACCCAAAGAGAAATGGATGCACTAAGTAAACTTCAGCATCCAAATATTGTCAAGTTCTACAAGTGTGAAAAGGATGTAAGTTTCTTATTGATAATTTCAAAACGGAGAACTTTTTGCACTTTAATCCACATATATGCAATTTAGCATTTGTTACCTTAGAATTTTTCTCTTTGTAACAATTGAGTTGACTAAGCCTTAATAAATTTTCTAGTATATGTTTTTCTTGTCAATAGATTATGAGAAGAAGGCTTTGATTAGTTAGAGCATTGTATTTTCCAGACCTTTTTGAAAATAAAAATGTTTTGAATTAGATGTATAAACACTCATGTAACATGTATAACCAGCAGAAAAGATTGAGGGTATGATTCATCTTGAAATTAATTTCATGAAATTGTGTGCATGTACTTATTAAAAAATACTGGTGAGCAAATTACATATTCATGGGGTTTTCAATTCAGTGTTTTCTGCAGACTATTACTTGTGTTTTAATTCTGTTGCATTTTTAGTGTTTTTGTACTAATTGAAATAATTTTTTGCATTACCACATGTATATTAACAGTAGTAGATTATATTATTAACTTATAGTTACATTTTTTCATATGAAACATCTTTAACTATTTTCATGAAGATTTTGACGTCTGGTGGAACAGTTAACTGTTTACCGATTTCCGGACGAACTGTTCCATGTGCGAAATAATTGCGCAATGCGACGTCATTCAAATCTTACCTGTGTAGAAATTTTTTTTCATATGGAAGATTTAAGTAAAAATATGAATGTAATGAAAATTTCCCCATTTACTATAGTTTATCCTGCAATGGTGGTATTTACTAGACGAATACGACCCTACGAATATTTTATTTCGTATTTGTAGGGTAGACTGGTAACCGGTCCGCGATTTTGAACGAAGAAAAGACAAGCGACTGGTTTGAAAGCCTCGAATACTTTGACGTCACAGTGTAAATTCTCTTATGACGTCATGGATTATACCAAAATGGTCGAAGTTGTTTACTGTCTTCCTGGTCCCGCTTCACAAAGAAAATGCATTTTTAAATAGGGTTTAAATGATTGCAGGATAAAAACAATATACGTACATTGTCGGAAATATAAAATTTATTTGTACTCGCTGCGAAACAGGGAGAAATGCTCAGTAAACCTCGCATTTCTACCTGTTTCTAAAGCTCGTCAAATAAATTTTATATTTTCCGACAATGTACATATGTTGTATATTTATTTTACATTTTGTCTTCACTGGTGAAACAGAACAACTCAAACGGAACTTAAAAAATCTTTTGTTGTTTTATACCTTCAATTAATTTATAAATTTGTTTTCACATAACTTTACAAAAGAGAGGTATCTTGTAAGTCACCCCCCAAAAAAAAGGTGTTGGAAGGTGTACAAAAATATTATCTGAATCAATACTCAAATTAGGGCATGGAGTTACATGTAATCTTCCTTACCTACAAATTTGTTCTTGTCCATATGTAAAAAAATGTACATTTGTATTAATATTATAGTATTATTATACATATTGAAGAAAAGAAATTAAGAATTATAATTATATGCAAATTTTAATGTTTACTTCTCACAAAGAAATAAAATTTAAATATAGATATGCAAATTATTAATACAGTTGAAACCAAATCTTATGATTCCATAACTATTTCTAGTTGGAATATAAATGGACTCGGGCAGAAGCACAGAGATGATTTTTTCTTAAATTATTTAAAATATGATATTAATTTCTTANATTAATAATATTTCCTTAAATGTCTAAAAACCATCTTAATTGTACTGTTTTTATTCATTAACCATAAAACATTAAATTAATAAAAGAGATGTATTTCCTTAGTTACTTCCTTAATTTTGTGTATTAGATGTATCATAAATTTCCTGAGATATTTTTTTTTGACAGTATAAAAGCAAGGATGTAATAGTTATGGAACTGTGTGAAAGAGGAAGTTTATTGGACTTGATACGTAAACCAGAAAATATAACTGGATTAGAAGAGGAGGAATTTCTCAGAGTGTTCTCACATTTAGGTACTAATAATCCATCATAATAACCATGATGACAGTAATGATTCCAATTTTGATGTTTTCTTCATTTTAAAGTTTAAATAGTTTATCAGGCCATGCAGGAGGGTATAACCCCCTTTTTGGACTCGGGACTTTGACCTTATTTTGGGCAAACTTTGGACTTGACCACTTGAGTCCATGTACAACGGACTTAAAACACTTAAGTCGTAGCATTTTATACATATACTTGTACTTCAAATTTTAAAAAAATCAAAAAATTAAAAATGAACTCTAGATGACATCTCAAATTTTGGGTGTACTCTGGACTAAAGGAGGTAGGGGGTTACACATACTAGGGATGAGTATCGTCAATAAAAAATTGTATCATGATATATCGATACAGGGCAAACGTAAAGTGATACGTATCGATACGTATCGTCTTCTGATTTCTCAATTTGATTACATTTTAAAATTTTCTTCTTTTAACTATTTTATGTGATAAAATAGTAAAATATTCCTTACTGAGACAAGAGTGTTCATTTTCATGTAGCTAAATACATTTGTTTGTCCTTTTTCTGACTTTTTCATATCAGACTCAGAAAATTTCAAGAATTTGCGTGGTACTGATTCTGAAATTTTAGCAGAAATCCGAAAATGATAGGTATCGATACGCTGGATTCCGTACCGGTTTACCTAGTTTGTTGAAAAATATCACGATATATCGATATATTGGTGTATTGTTACACTCCTAACACATACAATTAGAATTTAACTATTAGGTTTTGAGCATTGCATACAGAATTAACATATGCTTAATTCTTGATACTTTTAATTTCAAAATAGATGTTTTGTGGAAATGGCTACTTTTACATTAGGGGCATTTATAGTATACTATCTGTAAACAATGTTTTAAAAAATTTATACAAGTACAATTCCATTAAGATGAATTGGGGTTGGGAGTTGGCACTTTCAAAATATCTCTACATTGATTATTAGTATGAAGGTCATTAGTGACATTGCAACACATCTAGTTAAGATAGCAGTTGTACACAATGTTATATTTTGGTATCATTATTTTGTAGTATCTGGTATGAAACATCTAAGAAAACATGGATTTTCACACAGGGACATCAAACCAGGAAACATTTTAGTTTGTATTGGAGAGGATGGAAAGTATGTATATTAAAACCAAATTCCACTTATACTTATGTTTATTTTCAAAATTATGGATCAATACATTTTTATCAATTTAGTATAGGTGATATCTGTTTTATGGGGTTTTGTAAAAAAAAATAGTAATAAAAGAAATAGATAACTAAATAAATTAATTAAAAAAAGCAAATACAAATGTATGATGATTTGTACTAAATACAGCCAAACTTATCTAGTAAGAGTAAGATCTTTCAGTGATTCTTTAAAGTATACAGCGCTCCCTCGTTATAGCTCCCCTCTTTAACGGCAGTCCCCCAGCTTATCGCCAACCATTTTCAAGGTACATTTTTCCAAAAGTTGCATAGTTTCTATGTTATTTATTCCCTCGATAAATATATCGCCACCCTCACATATCGCCAAAATTTTCTCTGGTCCCAAAGGTGGCGATATAACGAGGGTGCACTGTATTTTGTAAGACATGTGATCTACATGCAGATCCAGTTTACAATTTAAGTAAGCACAAGTAGATATACACAGGCATACATGTATATAAACTCCTGTGAAATTAACATCAAACTTATGTGAAATTCATGTGAACTGGCTAAAATAGGGTCTGTAAGTCTCTTTCAGTTTTGGAACTTCCGGGCACATAAATTGTACCCGGAAGTTGCATTTTTGGCAAAAATATATGACATTTCAAACCAAAAATGTGGACGTCACAATCCTCCGACGTCATGTTTAGGCGGGAAACGTTTTCAAATTGAAATTTTATTGTGAAATCTTGGTGTCACATGACGAGACTCCTGATTCAGGCTCGACATCCTTTCCTGTTTTCTCGTGCTCTTTTTAGCACATTCCCATTTCCTGCTTACTTAAGAAAGCCAGCCCTGCATCCCACTTATTTACCCCGTCAAGACCAACTATGAGGCTTCTTTTTCTGCATGAGCATATAGATATAAGCCTAAACACAGAGGCTATTATCTGTTATAAAGCATATTCAGGAATACTCAGATAGAGAATGGTAGGTTTAAAGTAACAATACATGTAGCTTCACAAAGGGGAACTGTGGTACAAGTACAGTACACATTTCAAAAATTGTGATGGTTTCACTTGCTTTAAATGGAATTCTGATAGATTTTACGCTTTCACAGTAACACTCTGGCATTTTTAGCCCAGTTGCGACGAAGCGTCCGGGCGTCAACTTTTGGTTTCCGTATGATATCTTGAGAACCACACGTCATATCCAAATGAAACTTTGCACAGACATGAGTTATGATTAGAGGAAAATCCCTATTGAATTTGAGGTTTGTCGGACAAAGGTCAAGGTCACAACTTCTAAAAATAGAACAAAAATTTGACTTATCCATTTCCACACAATATCTCCAGAACCACAATACACATCCAAATGAAAATTGGCATAGACATGAGTTATGATCAGAGGAGGAACCCTATCGATTTTGAGGTTGGTGCGACAAAGGTCAAGGTCACAACTTCAAAAAATGTAACAAAAATTCAACTTTTCAATGAAGCCTAAAATCACAGGTTTGGTATTATTTGATAACAAAAATAACTAAAAAAAGTTTTATTGTTCATACAAAAGTAGTTTTTATATTGCTTTAAGATGTAAATTCATTTCAAAGTTCTAATTATATTCACCAACACACTTTTTTCGGATGACAAAAACATAAAAAAATGATATATTGAAAAGTCAAAATTAAAAAAAGGGAAGTAATAAATTAAGGGAGGTAATTAAATTAATGTTAAGAAGTATTCAATATTACTAAAAGTCCTTTGCAATGTCCAGTAGAAATAAAATCTTAGATGAAAAAAATACATTTGTGTATTCTGATTTTTTTTGTAAATCATTGATTTCAGCTATAAGTATTACCTGAATTATAAGGGGAACCCCTGCTCAATTTTTTTTAAATGGTGGTCTGAAATGGGTTGTAATGGATTGTGGGGCTTTCAGTTGCCATTGAAACAAACCAGAACACTGAATCATTAAATAAATAAGTGTTCTGCTACATATTTTCTGTAGCATTATAAATTAGATTATCAGAGGAACCCCTGCCAATTTTTTTTTTATGAAAAATAGGGGGGGGGGCTCGGAATGTTTTGATTTCAGCAATACATATTACCTAGATTATAAGGGGAACCCATGCCCAAACTTTTTTTGAATGGTGGTCTGAAATGGGTTTTAATGGATAGTGGAGCTTTCAGTTGCCATGGAAACCAAACCAGAACACTGAATATAAGAAAAACAGTATTGTGCTACATATTTTTCTTCACAATTTTAGAAACATGTGTAAACTAGATTATAAGGGGAACCCCTGCCCAAATTTTTTTTTTAATGGTGGTCTGAAATGGGTTGTAATGGACAGTGGAGCAGGGATTTACCTCCACTTCTGTCAGGTTGGGTCCCAGGGACCCAACTTAAAAATTTTCCTGGGTCCTTCTGAAGAAAATGCAGGTCTGATGATGTCACATAATTTTTTCTTGATTGATTAGTTTAAGTTTTACGTCCATTAAGCATTATTATCCTATATCAGGACGAAAGCCAGTTAATCAATTAAATAAATTACACACACAAAAAGCAATACAGGTGGAAGAGACAAAAGGGGTATGGAGTTTTGATTAGAGGAATAAATTTCCTTCCCCTACCCATTTCTTCAATTTTCCTGTTCTGTTGATAAAAATGGGTAGGGGCAGGAAATAAAACCTTCTATATACGACTCCCAGCAAGTCTGCACTTGAACAAAAATTAAACAAAGGGTCTTGATACTGAACAGGATTTCGCATTTCTGCACACTGTTTGGCTACAATGGTTCGTGATTAGGCCTACCGTATTATGACTTGACTACCATGCATTGACTGGGCATTTCCCTGTTTACCATCTGGGGACGCGCCCGGCAGCTCTGTAGTCGGAGTTGCTGAATACCAATTCAGGTGCCGGGTGTATTTAATATAAGCGCAAAGATACATTACATCATGTTGATAATGTGCAAGTTTTAAAAAAATCAAATTTGTAGTGTGTCTTTATTTCTGCATATACCCCCGCCCGAACACAAGTGGAATGATGATGCCAAATCAATCCGATCATTCTGGAACTATCGTTTTTTCGACTTTGTTTGACTACTAACGGTAACGTCAAAGGGATACCCGAAAATGAATCTCAAAATAGAAACAGCCTAGAGAGTCTATCCCTAATCTTCAATTTCAAATAATATTCTTTTATGGAAGTTGAGCAGATTAGTGATTCTACACAACTTGGTGCCAGATATCCTTTTTAATACATTATTTGTGTTGCGTCCCGTCGGACGCATATTGTAATAAAATTTGCGTCCTGTCATTTATTTTTGCGTACCAGACGCGTGTTTTACGTGTCCCATAAATCCCTGGTGGAGCTTTCAGTTACCATGGAAACCAAACCAGAACACTGAATCTTTGAAAAAAAAATTCTGCTTCATATATTTCTTCACAATTTCAGAAATATGTATAAATTAGATTATAAGGGGAACCCCTGCCATTCTTTTTTTTTGAAAGGGGGGCTTGGAATGTTTTATTTCAGCCAAATGTTATGTAACCTGGATTATAAGGGGAACCCCTGCCCCAATTTTTATACGAACGCAAAAATTTTTGCGGTCGTATATTGGTATGGTGCTGTCGTCGTCGTCGTCGTTGTCGTCGTCGTTGTCGTTGTTGTCGTCGTCGTCTGTAGACACTTTAGTTTTTGGTCAATAACTTTAGTTCCAGTAGATCAATCCCTATGAAATTTTAACATAATGTTCTTTGGTACAAAAGGAAGGCTTGGCTTAGTTTTGGTAATTGTGGCCCCACCCGTTTTTAAAAAAGGGGCCAAAAGGGGTTAAATTGGGTGTTTTCACATGTTNGTTATAGCTCCCCTCTTTAACGGCGGTCCCCCAACTTATCGCCAAACATTTTCAAGGTACATTTTTCCAAAAGTTGCATAGTTTCTATGTTATTTATTCCCTCGATATATCGCCACCCTCACATATTGCCAAAATTTTCTCTGGTCCCAAAGGTGGCTATATAACGAGGGTGCACTGTATTTTGTAAGACATGTGATCTACATGCAGATCCAGTTTACAATTTAAGTAAGCACAAGTAGATATACACAGGCATACATGTATAAGCTCCTGTGGAATTAACATCAAACTTATGTGAAATTCATGTGAACTGGCTAAAATAGGGTCTGTAAGTCTGTTTCATTTTTGGAATTCCGGGCACATATATTGTACCCGGAAGTTGCATTTTTGGCAAAAATATATGACATTTCAAACCAAAAATGTGGACGTCACAATCCTCCGACGTCATGTTTAGGTGGGAAACGTTTTCGAATTGAAATTTTATTGCGAAATCTTGGTGTCACATGACGAGACTTACAGATCCTATTTCAGTAGTTCCCGATTCAGGCTCGACATCCTTTCCTGTTTTCTTGTGCTCTTTTTAGCACATTCCCATTTCCTGCTTACTTAAGAAAGCCAGCCCTGCATCCCACTTATATACCCCGTCAAGACCAACTATGAGGCTTCTTTTTCTGCATGAACATATACATATAATTAGCCTAAACACAGAGGCTATTATCTGTCCTAAAGCATATTCAGGAATACCCAGATAGAGAATGGTAGGTTTAAAGTAACAATACATGTAGCTTCACAAAGGGGGACTGTGGTACAAGTACAGTATTTCCCATTTCAAAAATTGTGTTGGTTTCACTTGCTTTAAATGGAATTCAGACAGATTTTACGCTTGCACAGTAACACTCTGGCATTTTTAGGCAAGTTGCGACGAACCGAGTTGTGAGAAGTCGAACTCGGCTTATAATTTGATGAATGGTGTCTGGAAGTCCGGGCGTCAACTTTTGGTTTCTGCATGATATCTTGAGAACAACACGTCATATCCAAATGAAACTTTGCACAGACATGAGTTATGATTAGAGGAAGATCCCTATTGATTTTGAGGTTTGTTGGACAAAGGTCAAGGTCACAACTTCTAAAAATAGAACAAAAATTTGACTTATCCATTTCCACACAATATCTCCAGAACCACAATACACATCCAAATGAAACTTGACATAGACATGAGTTATGATCAGAGAAGGAACCCTATCGATTTTGAGGTTGGTGTGACAAAGGTCAAGGTCACAACTTCAAAAAATGTAACAAAAAATAAACTTTTCAATGAAGCCTAAAATCACAGGTTTGGTATTATTTGATAACAAAAATAACTAAAAAAAAGTTTTATTGTTCATACAAAAGTAGTTTTTATATTGCTTTAAGATGTAAATTCATTTCAAAGTTCTAATTATATTCACCAACACACTTTTTTCGGATGACAAAAACATAAAAAAATGATATATTGAAAAGTCAAAATTAAAAAAAGGGGGGTAATAAATTAAGGGAGGTAATTAAATTAATGTTAAGAAGTATTCAATATTTGTCCAGTAGAAATAAAATCTTAGATGAAAAAAATACATTTGTGTATTCTGATTTTTTTTGTAAATCATTGATTTCAGCTATACCTATTACCTGAATTATAAGGGGAACCTCTGCTCAAATTTTTTTTAAATGGTGGTCTGAAATGGGTTGTAATGGATTGTGGAGCTTTCAGTTGCCATGGAAACAAACCAGAACACTGAATCTTTAAATAAAGAAGTGTTTTGCTACATATTTTCTGTAGCATTATAAATTAGATTTTAAGAGGAACCCCTGCCAATTTTTTTTTATGAAAAAAAAGGGGGGCTCGGAATGTTTTGATTTCAGCAATACATATTACCCAAATTTTTTTTGAATTGTGGTCTGAAATGGGTTTTAATGGATAGTGGAGCTTTCAGTTGCCATGGAAACCAAACTCGAACACTGAATATGAGAAAAACAGTATTGTGCTACATATTTTTCTTCACAATTTTAGAAACATTATAAGGGGAACCCCTGCCAAATTTTTATTTTGAAAGGGGGACTTGGAATGTTTTGATTTCAGCAATATGTATAAACTTGATTATAAGGGGAACCCCTGCCCAAATTTTTTTTTGAATGGTGGTCTGAAATGGGTTGTAATGGATAGTGGAGCAGGGATTTACCTCCACTTTTGTCAGGTGGGGTCCCAGGGACCCAACTTAAAAATTTTCCTGGGTCCTTCTGAAGAAAATGCGAGTCCGATGATGTCACATAATTTTTTCTTGATTGATTAGTTTAAGTTTTACGTCCATTAAGCATTATTATGCTATATCAGGACGAAAGCCAGTTAATCAATTAAAAAAATTACACACACAAAAGGCAATACAGGTGGAAGAGACAAAAGGGGTATGGATTTTTGATTAGAGGAATAAATTTTCTGCCCCTACCCATTTCTTCAATTTTCCTGTTCTGTTGATAAAAATGGGTAGGGGCAGGAAATAAAGCCTTCTATATACGACTCCCAGCAAGTCTGCACTTGAACAAAAATTAAAAAATTAAACAAAGGGTCTTGATACTGAACGGGATTTCGCATTTCTGCACACTGTTTGGCTACAATGGTTCGTGATTAGGCTTTCTGTATTATTACTTGACTACCATGCATGGACTGGGCATTTCCCTGTTTACCATCTGGGGACGGGCCCGGCAGCTCTGTAGTCGGAGTTGCTGAATACCAATTCAGGTGCCGGGTGTATTTAATATAAGCACAAAGATACATTACATCATGTTGATAATGTGCAAGTTTTAAAAAAAATCAAATTTGTGGTGTGTCTTTATTTCTGCATTTACCCCTGCCCGAACACAAGTGGAATGATGACGCCACATCAATCCGATCATTCTGGAACTATCGTTTTTTCGAGTCTATCCCTAATCTTCAATTTCAAATAATATTCTTTCATGGAAATTGAGCAGATTAATGATTCTACACAACTTGGTGCCAGATATCCTTTTTAATACATTATTTGTGTTGCGACCCGTCGGACGCATATTGTAATAAAATTTGCGTCCTGTCATTTATTTTTGCGTACCAGATGCTTGTTTTACGCATCCCATAAATCCCTGGTGGAGCTTTCAGTTACCATGGAAACCAAACCAGAACACTGAATCTTTGAAAAAAAAAATTCTGCTTCATATATTTCTTCACAATTTCATATGTATAAATTAGATTATAAGGGGAACCCCTGCCATTCTTTTTTTTTTTAAAGGGGGGCTTGGAATGTTTTGATTTCAGCAATATGTTATGTAACCTGGATTATAAGGGGAACCCCTGCCCCAATTTTTTTTGAGAGGTGGTCTGAAATGGGTTGCAATGGATAGTGGAGCTTTTGGTTGCCATGTATACCAAACTAGTAATGGAAATTTTTAGAAAAATAGGCATATAATACATACTTATGCAATTTCAGCAACAATAAAAAACTTAATTTTAAGGGGAACCCTTGCCCAAAGTTTTTTTTTTTTTGAAAAGGGACTTGGAATGTTTTGACTTCATGCAGTTATCAGCAGTATGTATCACCTAGATTATAACCTTTGCCAAATTTTTAGTCAAGTTAGGACAAAGTCAAACATCCTCAAAAGTTCCATTATAAATCTCTGATTGAAATAAAAGAATTTATATGCTTATATGCAACTATTTGCCTATCCTTTGATGTACTTATGGAAATAACAAATGTTCGCAACTCGGCTTGCGCACCTTTGGTGCATTTTCTGATTTTATACCCTATTCTTTTATACTAATTACAGCAAAACATTTGTATAAATGCACTTTTTATTTTTTCTCCCAGGAATATATACAAATTATCAGACTTTGGTACAGCTAAACCTCTCAATGACAATGATTTCTTTGTATCACTTGTTGGAACAGATGAATACTTGGTAAGTGAATGATAACTTAACATTCAAACTTCTTAATGACAATGATTTCGTTGCGTTACTCGTTGGAAAAGATGAATACCTTGCAAGTACAGGATAAATTACCATTCAAACCTTTTATAGACAATGATTTCTTTGCGTCACTTGTTGGAACAAATGAATACCTGGTAAATGCAGGACAAGGTACCATTCAAACCTCTTAGTAACAATGATATCTTTGTGTCAAGTGCTGGATAAGTTGCCTTTTAAGGTTAGACTCCATTAAATAACCAATCAGCTGTTGGCAATATGATTTTCTCAAAGTGGCAGGCCTACCAAGTAACATATATACATGTATCCAAGCCATGACTAATAATAAATTTCAATTGGCTTTCAAAACTGGAGTATGCAAATAACCAATTACATGTATAACAGTCAGATCCATGTACATACTGCATGGGGAAAGATCATTTTTAAGGTGATGTGTAATGTACAGTGGTTGGTGACCCTTCATTTTGAACTTAATCATCCTGGAGGTGAAATTATTGCATTCTAAATGACGAAGTTGAGTATGGGGTATATTTTTATCTTTGAGATAGGCATTTGGTATTGAAATGTACAATAAGCAATTTAAGGCAACATGTCACCAACCATGGCCAGTGAAACTTGACCTTGAACGTTTAGGTCAAGGTCATTAATGTTCAGGAGGAGTTACAGAACTGATATCTTGTTGTAATCAAATTTGGATGTGTGTAATGAATAGAACATTTGATGTACAAACAAATTAAATCAATTCATTTTGTAAGTGAGTTAGGCTTTTTTACAACATACAAAAACTCCTATAAAACTAATTTTCACTACATTAGAATTCCAATTGCCTAACAGATGAGTTATGCAATACATGTATTAAGTTTAGATGCATGTGCACTGTAACCACTTGAAATTTAAATAAACAATGACATGGTGATATGAAGTAAATGAACACAAGACAAAGTATGAATTGGAATTGATGCCCATTTGGATTAAAAGGTCTCCATACTAAAGATGTGCGTAGGTAGCACTGTAATTTCTGTGTTGATTTAAATCAAATTTTGAGTTTTGATATTAAATTCTAGCATCCAGATATATATAAAGCTGCCTTTATAGACAGAAGGAGAGGTGGAGGAACATTTACTATTGCTGCAGATTTATGGAGTTTAGGAGCCACATTGTATCATACTGCCACAGGAAAAGTCCCTTTTAATCCTTATGATGGTCGTGGTGATAAAAATGTTATGTAAGTATATTTTGTTCGGTTTTATTTACATGCACTATTTTATAATTGATCCAATTTTTAATGTCTGATTTGAGTGATGCTTCGATTACAGAATATGTAAATGCATCAAATCAAAGCTCATTTTGGAGTCATTATGAGGTAATGAAAAGGCGAGCAAGTTACTCAATTGTGAATCGTTGTAATTGCACCAGCAAAGGCTGTAGCCTCAAAATAAGAAGAATTTTATTCATCAATGAAAGCTGTTTAAATGTGGCATCTTTTATCTGCATGCATATGTTGGGTTTCTATGTTTTAAATCAAGACTCATTGATACATTTATTGTATACATGTATTTAGACTCTGGGAAATACATGAATACATTTTTTCAGATTTGAAGTGATTTTTTTTTGTGTCATGTCTTATTATTATTTGGTCCATAATTGTTTTTCAAAATTACCAGATTTAAATTGTCTTTTTATTCCCCCGCCTTAAAAGATGGGGGTATATAGGATTCCTCTTGTCTGTCTGTCCATCCGTCTTTCCGTCCTTCCATCACACTTTCATTTCAGGATTATAACTTGAGTTTGCTTTGAAGGGAGGTTTTCATATTTTGGGATAATGTATCTATTCATAAAATACAGGTCAAGTTCGATTCTGACCGTGATCCGATTTTGCCTTCCAGAGTTATTGCCCTTGATTTAGGCAAAATCTGTAAATTATATCGTTTCCGGATGATAACTTCAGTTTGCTTTGAAGGAAAGTTTTAGTATTTTGTGGTAATGTTTCTATTCATAAAATACAGGTCAAGTTTGATTTTGACTGTGTTGGGATTTTGTGTCCAAGAGTTATTGCCCTTGACTTTGGCAAAATCTGTAAATTTTATTGTTTCCGGATGATTACTTCAGTTTGCTTGGAAGGAAAGTTTTAATATTTTGGGATAATGTTTCTATCTATAAAATACAGGTCAAGTTTGATTTTGACCGTGATGGGATTTTGCGTTCCAGAGTTATTGCCCTTTACTTAGGCAAAAATATGTAAATTTTATGGTTTCCGGATGATAACTTCAGTTTGCTTTTAAAGAAAGATTTAATATTTCAGGATAATGTTTCTATTTTATAAAAAACTGGTCAAATTCGATTTTGACTTTGATCGGATTTTGCGTTCCAGAATAATTGCCCTCGATTTAGGCAAAATCTGTTAATTGTATGGTTTCTGAATGATAACTTTAGTTTCTGGATTATAACTTCAGTTTGCTTTGAGGTAAAGTTTTAATATTTTGTGTGTGATTGAATTCCTGCAAATACTATGATTGCCTACAGCAGAGCTGCCAACCGTCCTGATTTTGGTGGGAGCCTACTGATTTTCGGTCCAGATTCCCGCCCTCCCGTGGTTAAACTGTTTTCTCCCGAATTTCGTTTCCCGCGATAATCCTATAAATTACATCCGTTTCCCTTTTCCTTTACTGGATCTAGAAAATAATTGATGGAACAGCATGCATATCCTCCACTGTAAATGCATGTTGTGTTTTGTTGGTCATTCCAGGGGGAGGATTTATGTATATGTAAAAGCTTAAGAAAATGCGGAAAGGAGATGCTGAAGACAGCAACTGAGCGGTGCAAATTGTAAGCCAAAATGGGGAATGTATTACCAAATATAAACTTTCTTCTTCGTTTGAATTCCGGTGCTTGGAAAAGTCATTTAACACTTTAAAGGGTCATTCTTAAATAAATACGGACAGAGTCCCACCCCCACCCCCCTCCAAAATATTTAAAACGCCAGAGAAAGTTTTCCATTGCTCCTGGTCATCATAAAATGGGGTTGGCAGCTCTGCTATAGGCAGGGGTATCATTTGTGATCAGCAGATCACCTTTTACTAGTTATTTATATTTCATTGGTTTTGTAAATATCAATGATTTATTCGTAGGTTTGAGATGATATCTGAGAAAGGATCAGGTGTAATATCAGGGGAGCAGGTCTCGCCTGGTGGAAGTATTCATTGGAAAACAGATTTACCTAAAACTTGTAGATTTTCAAGGTAACATTTAATTCTGATATGTTTTGTCAAGTATCCTACATATCCAACTATTTCTGGACCATGAATTTTAAAAATGATATAATATATTTTTTCTCAGTTTTGCCAAAATGACAACAAATATTTCCTTGTTTTTTATTGATATGGCACCGGCGATTCAATAAAAGGAGTTCTCAGAAAGGGGTGGTTCCAGTTTACTTTTAGCCATTTTTGTGAATTTATATTTTCCATAATTCTACACAAAATTTTTAAAAACTTTTCTTCAGAATTTGCCTAATTTCATTCCCTAATTAAAACCGAAAAATATGCAGAAATATTAAATAAAGGAATATTAAAATTAATAATCTTTCAAGCATTATTGACATTTTAAATGTTATGTTTGTAATACAAGACTACATCCCAGTTTTGATGTATGTATTGTATATTTTATTTTTTATGGAGTGTAATTTTATGAGATTTCAACAATTCTCCAAACAGTACCTTTGAATATATGAAATTGTGTAATTTTTTTATGCTTAAGAACCACATTGATTGATATCCATGAAGTTATTTAATCAGAACATTCAGGAAAATTTGAATATTTTAGGAGAATCAGTTATTCTACATGAGACATTTGAATGCAAAAAATTGTTTTGTCAAAGAAACAAAGAAATTTCTAACCTACATGTACATGTGTATTTCATGTTTATGTCATAACATGCTTTAAATGTTGGGTATTTTGAATTGAGTATTCTCATAGTAATCTTGTTATGACTAATTTGAATTAGGTATTCTCATGATATAGGTATAACCAATACTGATAGAAAAAATTGAAGAGCTAAAATGCAAACAAAAGCAAAGGTACAAAATAAATAAAATAAAAATAATGAAAATGAACCTGTAACTTTGTACATGTGGTATATTGCAGTTGCATGAACAGCAGCATGAGAACTATTTTGGTGAATTTACTCGAAAGTGACAAAGCAAAAATATGGAGTTTTGAAGAATTTTTTGATGCAGCAGATGAACTATTGAGCAGGAAACCAGTTTATATTTTTTACCCTCATACATGCTCACTACAGATATCTTATATAAAAGAAGATACCAGGTAGATATGTATTTTGTTAAACATAGTTTTCACTTGAGTGTTATCATATGGAACTTTTGCATTTTTGTTTACAGGAAAAGTTTTTTTATTACATAAAAAAATGATACAGGGAAACACCAATTAATTTGTAACTGTTGAGCTAAGTGTATTTTTTTAATCTTTTATCTAGTTCTCCAGGTTAATTGTTTTTCATCAATTAAAATGCTAGTAAAGTCATTGTCATGTAGAAATATATTTGAGTACACATCAAATTAATAGAAAGTTTGTTTTAGGCGGTTTAATTTGTCAGCATTTATTTATTTTATAGGTGAGAAATCCAGATATGTTAGCTAATTGGTATTTGAGGCACCTTCACTAGCCTTCAAATTACACAAGAGTTTCTATCTTGAACGTCCTCTATTAAGGTGGTACGGGAGTCTAAAATTTTGTCAGATAGAATTTTCTGATATTTTCATGATTTACCCTTTGTTATTAGAGCATACGAAAAATAAAATTAAAATAAGGGGTCACCGGCCATATAAGAATGAAATATGAATTTATAAAAATCTGCTATTTTGGTTGAAATGATAGGGAAAATTAGCGATTTCTAACAAAATTTTAAATTATTTTAGTTACATCAGATAGAATTTTTTAAAAATTGGTAAATTAATAGCTAACATACTATCCTTCAATTTCCATGAAAAAAAATTGGGGGTCACCAAACTTATTTTTGAATAAATCGCACAAAACACATTTTTTCCTATTATTTCTTTACAAATTATCCCCCCTTAATTGAACTGGTAGAAGCTGAAAGGTTCAAATTTCTGCATGATTACGCAATAAAAGTGGCATATTTATTCAAATTTAACTACAACAAGACATTGGAAATGGTTTCGGCAACGTTCCCATAGTGAATTCCCTTTTTAGCTCACCTGACCCAAAGGGTCATGTGAGCTATTGCCATCACTTGGCGTCCGTCGTCCGCCGTCCGTCCGTCCGTCCATCCGTCGTAAACTTTTTCAAAAATCTTCTCCTCTGAAACCACTGAACCAATTTTAACCAAACTTGGCCTGAATCATCACCAGGGTGTCCTGTTTCAAAATTGTATCCGATGAGTCCGAGGACCAAACAACATGGCTGCCGTTACTAAAAATAGCACATAGGGGTAAATTGCTGTTTTTGGCAAATAACTCGAAAACTGTTACAGATATCAAAAATCTGACAAGAGTAAAAATGATCAGCATGGTAAGATCTACCCACCCTGCAATTTTGAAGAAAATCTGATGACCAGTTTTGGAGTTATTGCCCTTTTTCCGGAAATTTTTCAAAATTTTAATGTTTTTATTTTTTTTCAAAGAAACTATAGCAGATAGAGAACAACTTTTTATTGCAAAAATGTTCATCATATCAAGATCTACCCATCCTGAAATTTTGGAGAAAATCCAAAAACTCTTGTAGGAGTTATTTCCCTTTTTAGCTCACCTGGCTATGCCAGGGTGAGCTTTTGCCATCACTTGGCGTCCGGCGTCCGTCCGTCGTCCGTCCGTCCGGCGTAAACTTTTCATTCAAAGATCTTCTCCTCTGAAACCACTGGGCAAATTGGAACCAAATTTGGTCACAATAGTCCTTGGGTGGTCCCCTTTAAAAAAGGTATCCGGCAGGTTCGTACCTCATCCAAGACGGCCGCCAGCGGGGAACATAGTTTTAACATTGGACCCTATGGAAAAGACATTCAAAGATCTTCTTCTCACTAACTATTAGTCCAATTATAACAAAACTTAGTCACAATGGTCCTTAGATGGTCCCTTCCAAAAAAGGTATCTGGCAGGTCCGTACCTAATCCAAGATGGCCGCCAGCGGGGAACATAGTTTTAACATT
>MJUU01018863.1:101720-126334 GCA_002080025.1 Modiolus philippinarum
GTCCATCTAATTATTGTGTCAAGCTCTTTCCTATGTCCATACTCACTTTAAATTACACTTTTTCAAATTTCAGTGGACGACATGCTGCGGTCGTATCATGCTGCGCTCGGCGTAGCCCTTTATTCAATTTTAACAGTAATGATGATCATTTTCAATAGTCAAATTGCAAAAAACTTTGATTCTTATTTTGGTACATTTCCTGAAAGTCTTAAAGACCTGTTATGTTTGGAATTCTACCTAGCAACCATATCTTTTTCAATTCCTAACTGTAATGATGATCATTTTCAATAGTCAGATTGCAAAAAACTTTGATTCCTATTTTGGTAAATTTCCTGAAAGTCTTAAAGACATATTATTTTTTGGAATTCTACATAGCAACCATACCTTTTTCAATTCCTTATATTAAGAATCATTGTTTTCAAAAGAAAAACTGCAAAAATCTTTGATTCTTATTTTGGTAAATTTCCTGAAAGTCTTAAAGACCTGTTATGTTTGGAATTCTACGTAGCAAACCATATCTTTTTCAATTCCTAACTGTAATGATGATCATTTTCAATAGTCAGATTGCAAAAAACTTTAATTTTAGATCAAACTTTTATTGATGATTCCTATATATATATTTTCAAAACCAAACTTAAGGTAGTTCGAGCCTAATAAAAATATCAGACAGAATTTTTATACACCCGTCGAAAGATGGACAGATTATGGTATACACTCCGTCCGTCTGTCCGTCCGTCCCTTAACTTTTTGGTTTCCGGAGAATTTTTCTGTAACTGCTTGACGTATTGATTTCATATTTGGTACATGACTATATCAAGGTGAAATACAGATCAAATTTGAATTTGGTTCCAGTCGGTTGATTTTGTACAGAGTTATGGCCCTTGGACTTAGTGAAATTTTGAAAAATATAGGTTTCCAGATTTTTTTTCTGTAACCGCTTGACATATTGATTTGATATTTGGTATATGACTATATCTAGGTCAGATACAGATCAAGATCGAATTTGGTTCCAGTCGGTTGATTTTATACAGAGTTATGACCCTTGGACTTAGTGAAATTTTGAAAAACATCAGTTTCTCCACCTTTTCTTAACAATGTGTGAATATGTTGATTTGATATACAGTTTATGATTGTATGTTTATAAATTATGGATTAAGGTTAAATTTGGTTCCTGTTTAGTGATTTTTGTGGACAGTTATGGCCCTTGGATTTAATATTTTTTTTGAAAATTCATTTTTTACATATTTAATTTGATATTTGTTGAATGGTTACATCTTGGTAAGGGACATACATGTATTCTGTTTGATTTTTTTTTCAATCAAAATTTTGTTTTTGTCCAACAATGCCATAAAGTTCGAGTTGACAGTGGATGGGCGTATCATGCGCTCTTGGCACAGCAGTTTATTTTATTTTAAGATATTTTGTATTTCTTAGCCAATTTGTTCAAAAAATAAAATAAAAAAGATATGTCGCCGATCATCTTTTCCTGTAATCAGTCCAAATATAGTATTTTTCAGCAATATTTACATAGAATAAATACTGTGAAATCATTTTTATTCGTGGGGTACCAATATTCGTGGTTTTCGTCGGTGTCCCCAAACCACGAATTCAAATACCCAACGAAATGTGATTTTCTTGTGCAAGTTTCACACACAAATGAAGGAAAATAATGAAGGACCTGATCAACGAAGGCCATAAACCTTGCACTTGTACCTGAGCCCAAAACTAAATGATATATCCAACAATAAGTAAATATACATTCTCTTGAACCTTTAATAGCAGCAAAATAAGTCAAAATGCTTTATTTCCAGGTGTTACAAATTAGCGGTAACTGGCTTCCTGTTTTGTTTATCAGTTACGCTAAAGTGTTGATTTACAGTTAAGAAGTTTGGACAAGAACCATAACATATCAATTTTTTTATATCATATTATTAATTAAACTTTTAAAGTTTTAATTATGTTCTGCTGAAAAAGACAAGTTTATTTTGCAATCAATACAGGTGTCTTTTTATAAATAACGAATGAAGTAAGGTTATGTCAGATGGTTACCTAATTACAAAATATCTACACATTACTATGAATTGTTAATTACAGGTGACACTTTAATTACAGGTACAGTTCTGAATTTTGGTGTTTTGACATCAATACTCAAGGTACTGAAGCCATGAATTTTATAATCTTTATTTTATAAATTTAAATTAATTTTTTTTTTTTTGGAACAAGCGGCAATCCACGAATTTACGTACGCCACAAAATGTCTTTTTTTCTCTACCCACGAAAATTGGTACCCAGGAAATTAAATGAATTCACAGTAATAGGGAACTGTGAGAACATGCTTATTGTTTAGCTTTCATATGAAATAAACATCAGATAGATTTTTTTTATTTTTTGACATTTCAGAGGTATACATTTGAGCTATAAGTAGAGCTGATAAAATCTATATGTCACCGTTTGATTAAGAGAAATATTTTATATAGTTTACGAAACAGGCAATATTATGGTAAAAGGGAGCTAATTCACGGGAAAGTGTATGTCAAATCATTATGACGTCACAATGAAAAGACCAAATGAGGAATATTCCGGCTTGAAAATCCAGTCAATTCCCCATCCGACTTGTGTTTCGCAAATGGGCCAATCAAATGCGCCGTGTATCAGTGTCGAACTACCTTAAGTGTTGGTTCAAAAAAGGTGAGGGGGGGGGGGATTTTCAATCTATGATTGACCTTTTTCATTTAAATTTCAATTTTGAATGGGGTTTCTTGTTATGTTTACTAAATTTCATCCCTTTGACCAGATAAGCTGGTAAAGTAAGATATCAGACGAATGTTGTTTAATATTGTTTCTCACTGGCCTGTTTGATTTGTCTTGAAATCTGAAAAGAGACATTAGGTCTGTATGACAAACCACTAACATTTTTAAGTTTTAAGACCTGCTTTTTGAATTTTGACTTCCTAAACTTTCAGACACTACATGTACATTCTCTATATAATTCCCCCCTCCCCCTATCACCCCCCTTTTTGTAGCCTTCACACAATTTTCAGATTTTTTTATCTATTTTTGAATATCAGATGTTAATTTTAACTATCAAGAAGTCAGATGTACTTTTAATTTAAGCAATGTATATTTCCACATGCAGCTTGCTTTACATGTAAATAACAGTCTATATTTAGAATGTCATGTACATTTCATCATGCATGTTTCTCTAGACATAAATTTGTTACTATTTATATTTTCTGAAGTGACCTGTGATGTACTTTTATGATCTGTGATGTACTTTTAGGTTGCTTTATATTTCCTTATGGTTTTCTTGTGACACAGAATTGGTTACTATTTTTGTTCCTTGGTGACCTTTGAATGCATGTAGTTAAAGTTATATTTGTCTTGTAGATTTCATGGTTCAGTTTTGACCAAAAAATATGTTTGTTTTTTTAATTGTGAACATAATTAATATTAGATTTCAAAAGTCTTGGTAAAACCGTTGAAAATTTAAATAATATTACACAAGATATATATGCAATTCTAATGCAACATTTATATAACGAATGTTTTGATTGGTCAAAACTGACCGTCAATTCCACCATCTACACACCTGTGACAAAGTAGGTTCCCTGTTTAGTCTGGTTCCAAATATTGTTACAAATTCACGAGTTAAAAATAGAACATGAAATTGATTTGTTGCATTAGAATCGCAATAACAGTACATTATTTGAATACCCGAGGGCGTCAATCTTGATTTGACGGTCAAAATATCCGTTTATAGGCTCCGCTACACGTCGCCCATAAACTGCATTTTGACCGTCAAATCTACGATTGACGTCCTCAGGTATTCAAATAATGTACTGTTATTGCTTAATTTTAGTAAATTTTCACCCCCAAATTTTCTATTTATGTTTAAATTGTGACAATTAGAGAACTATAGATCACAAAATTAAAATTACTGTAGGAAACTGTATGCTGAGCTCTTTTCATCAACACAAACTCTATAAAAATTGGCCCAGAAATGAATTCTTTAAGCAGAGACCGTTTTAACAAGAATTGCACAGAAAAAATTCACTAGTGGAAATACTTTTGAGCACTGAGTGAATTTTGATGCTGAATTTTAGGGGAAAATTAATTTGAATCAGGACTCAAAGAAAAAAAAAACATGTAGCATAGGATTTATACTTTACAAGGTTATTTCAAAATAGATAAAACAATTTGCTTGCCATTGAAATTAGTTCTCTGAAAATCCCCACCACAGTACAAAAAGTGTCTGCCTAGATGGATTCCTTTCAGAAAATTATTTTTCTAAATTTATAATTTACATAAAATTGTGTATTACTGTTTTGTGATTTATTGGCATGTGAAATAATGCATCACACATGTTTTAAAGGAATTTTCCACAAATCACATTTTCATAAAAATGCCTTTTACAGATCACGATTAGACCCCTACAATTACTCCTAGATATGGCATTTATTTACAGTTTTAAGTTTTATATATTGTTTTATATTTTCAGACAAAGAAAAGACTAGAGAAATGTGAAAAGATACTATCAGAGGTTCTAACCTTACAGAAAAAAGAAACAGCTACTTGTACATTCCAGTCCCCTAGTGTTTGTCTTCATTGTCAACAAGGAGCCACAGACAGGTATAGAAAATGGTCATGAAGGCTCATTTCAATGTATTTTCCCGTTTAATGATTTGTAAATCTGCTTAGAATTGGATAATATTCAATGAATTTCAACAAAGAAAAGAAAATTCTGCATTAAATAAGTTGTCATTGTAACTCATACATGTACTTTTATTGAAAAAGAAATAGGACAGTAAAGCAATAATACATTTTTACCAAAGTACAGGGTTCCCATATCCATAACAGTTAGTTAACTGTTTACCAAATTTTATCAATTAATAATTTTATTTTGACCTATAAAGTTTCGTGAAATCAATTTAATTATTTGGTTCCAGAGTGCTCTTTAAACAATAACAACTGCAACAAAATAGAAAAGTGTTTTTGATACAAAAACGAATGTCTCCCCCATACATATGTAAAAAATTGGCATAACACCAACAAAAATTGGTCGATCAATCCAGCCAGACAAAATGCACAACAAGGCATGATGGTTAACTTTCCTGTCAAGTTAGGTCAAAATCTGATGGAAAATGTAGGAGAATGGGCATCCACAAACTTTGTGACTGACGGTTGGACAGACCGAGGGACAGACAGATGGACAACACACGTAAAAGACAAAACAATATGTCTCTTCCATGAGAGGGGGGGAGACATAATTCATGAAATGCCTTAAGTATAATTTTTGTTTTATAGCGAAAAGAAAATAAAAAGACACATTAAACAAGCAGAAGAACTACTGAAGAAATTTGTGGAGCGAAGAAGTCAACGAATGACTGTACATGTGGAATATATGCATAATTTTGACAGGTTGGTGGTAATTGAAATACTTTCATATACAAGATTTCCTGTTTGCCGTGGTGCAATACAAAAAAAAAATCCATCCAATCTATTCTGACGTCATTGACATAGCTTAGGAATTTTTGATGTCATTTATAATCTGGTGGTAAAAAAATCTTCAATTTGACAAAAATAATCAAACAGCATTGAAAATGATAAGTAAATTAATCTCAGACAGACTTTCAAGGGTTCTCTAATTCCACAAGTCTCATCAGAGATATATTGAAATCTTATCCTAGACCTTACCATTCTGTGTTTGAGATTTCTTGATCTTATAACTTCAATGGTTTTAGATTCTACATTGTGTATTAATTTCTTAGCTGTATTTCTATACTTCGGCATAAGGTACATCCTGTTTTCTTGGCATATTCAGTCAATGGTGTCTTACACTGCCAAGTGGGACATTGCATGCATATAAAGTTTTAAATGTTTTGTAATTGATTTTTTTTTATTATAAATTTAAGGTAGTTCGACACTAATACACGGCGCATTCGATTGGCGCATTTGCGAAACACAAGTCGGATGCGGGATTGACTGGATTTTCAAACCGGAATATTCCTTATTTGGCATTTTCGTTGTGACGTCATGATAAATTGACATACACTCTCCCGCGAATTAGCTCCCTTTTATAATAAATATTGCCTGTTTCGTAAACTATATAAAATATTTCTCTTAATCAGACGGTGACATATAGATTTTATCAGCTCAACTTATAGCTCAAATGTATACCTCTGAAATATCAAAAAATGAGAAAAATCTATCTGAAGTTTATTTCATATGAAAGCTTAACAATGAGTATGTTCTCACAGTTCCCTATATATTCTTTGTAAATATTGCTGAAGAATACTGAGTTTGGCCTGATTTTTCAAAGACTGATTACAGGAAAAGATGATCGGTGACATATCTTTTTTATTTTATTTTTTTAACAAATGGGCTAAGAACTACAAAATATCTGAAAATGAAAAAATTCTGTCTGATATTTTTATTAGGCTCGAACTACCTTAAGCAGTAACAGTACATTATTTGAATATCCGAGGGCATCAATCGTAGATTTGATGGCTAAAATGCAGTTTACAGGTGACCCATAGCAAGACCTGTAAACAGACATTTTGGACATCCAAATCAAGATTGACAGCACCGGACATCTAAATAATGTAGTTATTTTGATTCCAATGCAATTTAACAATTTTGTATCTTATTTGTATCTTAAGTACAAGGTATGACACAATGCAGGGAACCTATTTTGTCGAAGGCATGTACTTACATGTAGTGTAATTGAGGGTCAGATTTAACCAATCAAATGATCTGTTACATAAATGTTGCATTAGAATCATAGATGACATGCAATGGTTTTAATCACCAGGGAAATGTATAACCTGGATTCATAGGAAAAAATAAACATTGAAGACTTACCGTGACCCCTAGATGCTTTGTTTGGGGTCGTTTTAACCTGGAGATGGGATTTTGTCTCCTTGACATTTACATGTATCCCATTTCCTTTCTATTTCATATGTATTTTATAAATACACGTATGTATTCTTTGTTTTGTTTTTCAGAAAAAATATCCAGGAGCATTCTAAAGAAATACAAAACCTCATGAACAAAAGTAACCTAGAACTGCAAAGAGAACATTCTGAATTTATTTCATGGAACANACTTTACCCAAGCTCTAATTAGTATTTGTTGTTTTAATAATGTTACTTTTTCCCACTTATCCAACTTTCAGTTTTTACCTGTAAAGTATATTTTATTAAAAAGTTGGATAAATGGGAATGAACCGAAAATTTAGATAATATTACACAAGATATATGCAATTTTAGTAAAGTTTCATCCCAAAATTTTCTATTTATGTTTAAATTGTGACAATTAGAAAACTATAGATCACAAAATTGAAATTACTGTAGGAAACTGTATGCTGAGCTCTTTTCATCAACACAAATTTTATGAAAATTGGCCCAGAAATGAATTCTTTAAGCAGAGACCATTTTAACAAGAAATGCACAGATAAATTTCACTAGTGGAAATACTTTTGAGCACTGAGTGAATTTTGATGCTGAATTTTGGGGGAATATTAATTTGAATCAGGACTCAAAGAAAAAAAAACATGTAGCATAGGATTAATACTTTACAAGGTTATTTCAAAATACATTTGTACATTAAAGAATTTGCTTGCCATTGAAATCGGTTCTTTTTTTTAAAGATATCTTCTTAAAATCCCCACCACAGTACATAAAGTGTCTGCCTAGATGGGCCCCTTTCAGAAAATTATGTTTCTAAATTTATAAAATTGCATATTACTGTTTTGTGATATATTGGCATGTGAAATAATGTGTCACACCTGTTTTAATAGAATTTTTCACAAATTACAATTTCATAAAAATGCCTTTTACAAATCACGATTAGACCCCTACAATTACTCCTAGATATGGCATTTATTGACAGTTTTTATAGTTTTATATATTGTTTATATCTTCAGACAAAGAAAAGACTAGAGAAATGTGAAAAGATGCTATCAGAGGTTCTAACTTTACAGAAAAAAGACACAGCTACTTGTACATTCCAGTCCCCTAGTGTTTGTCATCATTGTCAACAAGGAGCCACAGACAGGTAGAAAAATGGTCAAAAAAGCTCATTTCAATGTATTTTCCCATTTAATGATTTGTAAATCTGTTTAGAATTGGATAATATTCAATGAATTTCAATAAAAAAAGAAAATTCTGCAGTATAAAAGTTGTCATTGTAACTCATACATGTACTTTTATTGAAAAAGAAATAGGACAGTAAAGCAATAATACATTTTTAGCTCACCTGGCCTAAAAGGCCATGTGAGCTTTTGCCATCACTTTGCGTCCGTCGTCCGTCTGTCCGTCCGTCCATCGTCCATCCGTCAACAATTTCAAAAGTCTTCTCCTCTGAAACCCTTTGGTCAATTGTAACCAAACTTGGCCTGAATCATCACCAAGGTATGCAGTTTCAAAATTGTGTTCGATTAGTCTCTAGATCAAACAACATGGCCGCCGTTACTAAAAATAGAACATAGGGGTAAATTGCAGTTTTTGGCTAATAACTCGAAAACCGTTACAGATATCAAAAATCTGACGGGGCAATAATGATTAGCATAATGAGATCTACCCACTGTGCAGTTTTGAAGAAAATCTGAAAACCCATCGAGGAGTTATAGCCCCTTTTCCGTTAAATTTTCAAAATTTTTGCATTTTTTATATTTTTATTTCAAAAAGTGTCACAAATAGAGGTCAAGCGTAAATTGCAAAAATGTTCAGCATATCAAGATCTACCCACCCTGAAATTTTGAAGAAAATCCATAAACCCTTGTAGGAGTTATTGCCCTTTTTTCAGTGAATTTTTAAAATTTTTGTATTTTTCATCTTTTATTTCCAAAACTATAGAAGATGAAGGTTAAGTGTAAAATGATTAAATGTTTGCCATGCTGTGGCGACTTCAAAACTGATGTTGAAATTTGTTCCTTGACCGCCATTTTCACAATGGCCACCAAAAAAGGCGGGAAAATTCTACATTGTCCGATTTCAATGAAATTTGGTTTCCAAATAGATATTGATGTTGCGACTTCAAAACTGGTGTTGAAAATTGTTTGTTGACGGCCATTTTCAAAATGGCCACCAAAAAGGCGGGAAAATTCAACATTGTCCGATTTCAATGAAATTTGGTTTCCAAATAGATATTGATGTTGCGACTTCAAAACTGGTGTTGAAAATTGTTCGTTGATGGCCATTTTCAAAATGGCCGCCAAAATAGGCAGGAAAATTCAACATTGTCCGATTTCAATGACATTTGGTTTCCAAATAGATATTGATGTTGCGACTTAAAAACCGATGTTGAAAATTGTTTGTTGACTGCCATTTACAAAATGACGTCTTGACCTCTTAAACTGGTGTTGAAAGTGGTCCTTAGCAAGAATGCTCTTTGTCAAAAAAGCCCAACAAACATGGTCAGACTTTAAAAACAGTTCAAAATATTGGAGGTGTTTGAGCTATGAAAGTTTGAGAAACTGAAGATCAACTATATAACTTACAATGTTACCTTGATTGAGGCAACTGAAAGCCAGGTGAGCAATACAGGCTCCTGGGAGCCTCTGGTTACCAAAGTACAGGGTTCCCATATCCGTAACAGTTAGTTAACTGTTAACTGTTTACCAAATTTTATCAATTAATAATTTTATTTTGACCTATAAAGTTTCCTGAAATCAATTTAATTATATTATTCCAGAGTGCTCTTTAAACAATAACAATAACAACTGCAACAAATTAGAAGAGTGTTTTTGATACAAAAAATGTCTCCCCCATACATATGTCAAAAATTGGCATAACACCAACAAAAATTGGCCGATCAATCCAGCCAGACAAAATGCACAACAAGGCATGATGGTCATTATTCCTGTCAAGTTAGGTCAAAATCCGATGGAAAATATAGGAGAATGTGCGTCCACAAACTTTGTGACTGATGGTTGTGACACGTAAAAGACAAAACAATACGTCTCTTCCATGAGAGGGGGAGACATAATTTATGAAATGCTTAAATATAATTTTTTGTTCTATAGCGAAAAGAAAATAAAAAGACACATTAAACAAGCAGAAGAACTACTGAAGAAATTTGTAGAGCGAAGAAGTCAAAGAATGACTGTACATGTGGAATATATGCATAATTTTGACAGGTTGGTGGTAATTGAAATACTTTCCTGTTTGCCGTGGTGCAATACAAAAAAATTCCATGCAATCTATTCTGATGTCATTGACATAGCTTAGGAATTTTTGATGTCATTTATAATCTGGTGGTAAAAAAATCTTCAATTTGAGAAAAATAATCAAACAGCATTGAAAATGATAAGTAAATTAATCTCAGACAGACTTTCAGTGGTTCTCTAATTCCACAAGTCTCATTGGAGATATATTGAAATCTTATCCTAGACCTTACCATTCTATGTTTGAGATTTCTTGATCTTATAACATAAATGGTTTTAGATTCTACATTGTGTATTAATTTCTTAGCTGTATTTCTATACTTCGGTATAAGGTATCCTGTTTTCTTGGCATATTCAGTCAAAGGTGTCTTATGCTGCCAAGTGGGACATTGCATGCATATAAAGTTTATATGTTTTGTAATTGATTCTTTTCTTTATTATAAATTTAAGCAGTAACAGTACATTATTTGAATATCCGAGGGGATCAATCGTAGATTTGATGGTTAAAATGCATTTTACTGATGACCCATAGCGAGACCTGTAAACAGACATTTTGGACAGCCAAATCAAGATTGACAGCACCAGACATCTAATAATGTACTGTTATTTTGATTCCAATGCAATTTTGTCGACGGCATGTACATGTACATACATGTAGTGCAATTGAGGGTCAGATTTAACCACTCAAATGATCTGTTACATAAATGTTGCATTAGAAAAATAGATGATATGCAGTATTTTTAATCACCAGGGAAATGTATACCCTGGATTCATAGGAAAAAATAAACATTGAAGACCGTACCGTGACCCCTAGATGCTTTGTTAGGGGTCATTTTTAACCTGGATATGGAATTTTGTCTCCTTGACATTACTTTTCCCCATTTGCTTTCTATTTCATATGTATTTTATGACTACACACACGTATGTATTCTTTGTTTTGTTTTTCAGAAAAAATATCCAGGAGCATTCTAAAGAAATACAAAACCTCATGAACAAAAGTAACCTAGAACTGCAAAGAGAACATTCTGAATTTATTTCATGGAACAAGTAAGCTGAATTGTGTTTTATATGGAAAGGAGGGATATTTATACAATGTATATGAGAAAAATACTCTGGAAGTACTTTTATTTGTGGACATAAATTTTCGTGGTTTTCATAAATATCACTATTTCATTGGTACTTAAATTTGTTGTTTTAGATACACTATAGAAAAAAAAGATTTTTTTGGGAACTTAATTTAGTGAATAAGAAAAATACTTTTATTTGTGGACATAAATTTTCATGGTTTTCATAAATATCACTATTTCATTGGTACTTAAATTTGTTGTTTTAGATACACTATGGAAAAAATGCATTTTTTGGGAACTTAATTTTGTGGGTCAAGCGAACCATAAAATCCACGAAATTAGGAATTTACGAATAGTAGTACTTCCACAGTACTAGTTATTACTTTTTTAGGCGTGAAAATTTTCTTGAGCATCAAAAGCCTTCAGAGGCCTATGTGGTCTGGCTGTTTAGACAGTTCTGTAAGGGGTGTGGATGGCCTCATGGTTTAGACAGACCTTCTTGTATGGTGAGGCCTATATCAGAAACCTTCTTAGTCACTGATAATGACAGCTCTACTTGCATGATCACTGAAGCCTATTTCAAAGGCCTTCCTAACCAGATGGTTCAAAGAGTAATACAGGTTTGATTCACTGAAATTTATATCAGGGCCTTGTTGGCCTGGTGGTTAAAACAGTTCAACATGTATTATCATGTGAGCCTATATTAGGGACCTGGATTGCTTGGAGATTTATAAAGTAGATAATTACTGGAGCCTATATCAGGGGCCTGGGTGGCCTAGTGTTTTAGATATTTCCTTTTGTATGATCACTGAAGCCTTTTTCTAGTACATTCATGGCTTAATGGTTTAGACAGTTCTTCTTGTATGATTACTTAAGCCTATGCCTGGGATCTGGGTGGCAAAGTTGTTTAGACAGGTCAGGTTGTTTTATCACTAAAGTCTATGTCAGAAGCCTGAATGGCCCAATGATTAAGTGATTTCAGAGCTATAAGGGGTGAAAGGGGCCGAAATTGAAACAAGTGAGTTTAAATCCAGATAGAACATTTTTGCGAAATTTAATGAAAGGCATCAAATGGTATGGTAGATACATTTAATAGTAAATTTCAAGTTTATTATCTGTGGCCTCGTTAGTCTAATTGTTAAAACAGATTGACATTGGTCAGAGAACTAGAGGCACCTTGCAATTCTTCTTAATGTTAAACAAAATTTTCTTTAACCCTTTTCCAAAGGCAATTTTCAAATTCAACAAATTAACAAACATTTCATGTGTTTTTTCTTATGAAATGCGTAAGATTCATGAAAATCAACATCGGAGACTGCAGGAAATGCTCAACTGCAATGTTAGAGCTTAGCAGTCTCATAGCACTTCTAAAACTAACAAGTATGTCCTGTCATTATGATTTTCAAAAAGAGAAAGTGGTTAAGTAACTAACTGCATTTTTTTTCAAAAAAGTTGTCTGTAACTAAACTGGATGACCTGAAATAACAATAGCTTAGAAGGTGATGCCTTGGGACAAAAAACAAGGACAATCTCTGAATTTTATTACTTTAATAAAGACTTTTGAAAACTATGGCACAGAGATTCAAATTTTGAATGTTCAAAACAACATACATTTATAATATTATGTATTATATTACAAATATGCCAGACAAATTCAAGTTTCAGCTATGACTTCAGTAGTATGTATCCAGGTGCACAAAAGAAAGTTTATTGTGGAATTCTCTGGGGATTGTGGCCAGTGTGTGATGATAAATTTTCAGTCAATGTCCTGTAGCTATTTCTTGTTGTTTTATCTTACACATGTACATACGTTTGTGTATATTTGATCATGCTAATAGTTTCAGTATGTAAATTATAGATGTCATGTTGAAGAAAGGATAAAAATTACAGAACTTGACGAGTGCCTTACAGAAGCCAGCTCTTCAGTAGATGATCTTGTTCAAACCTTGAAGGTAATATCTCATTGTCTAGTTGTAGACTAATATTTGGTTGTAGACTCTTGGGGCACGAGCGGATGAATCCAGCTCTTTGCTGAAATGCTGGTCTATATAGGATACATATTAGTAGTTAAGGGTCATTGATATATCCATATTGTAAAGCAATGAGTCTGAATTGGGATGACTTTTCTGAACTTGAACATTCTTATGACAATAAAGGGTTAAGGAAGTGCCTTGCTTCTTCATGATTGTTCATGGAAATTGTAGTTAATAATGCAAGCTTTCTCATTCCATTTAAATGATAGTCTGTATATTTACCAATCAGTATGACTACTTTTTAAATCAAAATGAAGCCATCAAAGAAAAATACTGCATCATTCAGCTTACATAAGCTTGTACTCAAATATGTACATGTACAGTGTGGAGTTGGTAAAACAATTCCCCGTGGTAGAGATGTATGCTCTTTATTTTTCTTAGATATGGTGTACTTGTACATGAGATAATATCTCATGTGTACACTTTGTTCAATTACTATTATCGAAATAAATGTAAATTCTAAAACCTAAGGATTAAGCCCCTCCATCGTAGTTTTGTCCTTAGCTATATTTGATATTACTGATTATTCAGATTTCGTTCGGTTTTATGCATTTTAAACATTTTTTGAAATTATGGATTTCCTTTGTTTGGGTTCTAGTGCTGCTGATGAGGAATTAATTTCCGAAATGGCCATACAGCTCATTAAAATTATTGCAGTTGGGGTTAACATATGAGTTATGGTCTCATGTTCATTTACTCCATATCCTTTCATAAAATATGCAATTAATGTATTTTTTTGTGTCGCCTGCTGTGAGCAGAGCTGACACCTAGGAATTACTATATGTATCTGTCATCCAATGCACTGTACTGTGTTGCCTGCCTGTTTTTAGCTCACCTGGCCTAAAAGGCCATGTGAGCTTTTGCCATCACTTTGCGTCCGTCTTCTGTCGTCCATCAACAATTTCAAAAATCTACTCCTCTGAAACTGCTGAGCCAATTTTAACCAAACTTAGGTTGAAGCATCACCAGGGTATGCAGTTTCAAAGTTGTGTTCGATTAGTCCGAAGACCAAACAACATGGCTGCTGTTACTAAAAATAGAACATAGGGGTAAATTCCTGTTTTTTTGCAAATACATGTAACTCAAAAACAGTTACAGATATAAAAAATTTAACACATGTAAAAGTGATCAGCATAGCAAGATCTACCTGCCCTGAAATTTTGAAAAAAAATCCGAAAACCAGTCTTGGAGTTATTGCCCTTTTTGGTAAAATTTTCAAAATTTGTGCATTTTTTATTTCAAAAAGTGTAACAGATAGAGGTCAAGTTTTTATTGCAAAAAGGTTCAGCATGGCAAGATCTACAAACCCTGAAATTTTGAAGAAAATCCAAGAACCCATATAGGAGTTATTGCCCTTTTTTCATGGAATTTTCAAAATTTTCATATTTTTCATCTTTTATTTTCAAAACTATAGAAGATGAAGGTTAAGTGTAAATTGATAAAATGTTTGCCATGCTGTGTGGATTTCACAACTGGTGCTTAAAATTGTTTTTTGACCGCCATTTTCAAAATGGCCGCCAAAAACAGGCGGGAAAATTCAACATTTATCGATTTCAATGAAATTTGGTTTCCAAATAGGCATTGATGTTGCAACTTCAAAACCGATGTTAAAAATTTTTCCTTGATCTCCATTTTCAAAATGGCCGCCAAAAAAGGCGGAAAAATTCTACATTGCCCAATTTCAATGAAATTTGGTTTCCAAATAGGTATTGATGTTGCGACTTCAAAACCGATGTTAAAAATTGTTCCTTGACCTCCATTTTCAAAATGGCCGCCAAAAAAGGCAGGAAAATTCAATATTTTCCAATTTCAATGAAAGTTGGTTTCCAAATAGATATTGATGTTGTGACTTCTAAACCGGTGTTGGAAAGTGTTCGTTTACTGCCATTTTCAAAATGGCTGCCATAAAATGCAGGAAAATTCAACATTGTCCGATTTCAATTAAAGTTTGTTTTGAAAAAGATATTGATGTTGAGACTTCAAAACCGGTGCTGAAAATTATTCGTTGACTGCCATTTTCAAAATGGACGCCAAAAAAGGCGGGAAAATTCAACATACATGTAGTCTGACTTCAATGAAATTTGGTTTCCAAATAGATATTGATGCCGTAACTTAAACATATGGTGTTGAAAATTGTCGTTGACCACCATTTACGAAATGATGTCTCAACTTCAAAACTGGTGTCGAAAGGGGTCCTTAGCAAGAAGTTTATGTCAAAAAAGCTCAACAAAGAAATATAGTAAAACATGGTCAGACTTTAAATTCAGTTCAAGATATTGATGTTCGAACTACTTAAATTTGAGGGACTGAAGTTCAACTGTATAACTTACAATGTGAGCTTGATTGTGGCAATTGAAAGCCAGGTGAGCTATACAGGCTCCTGGGAGCTTCTGGTTTAAACTGCAACTCCTTCAAAGCTGCAAGTCTGATTCCAACCAGATTTGCAGGATATAATGTTCACCTGGTCTAGATGTGTACTTCTAGACCAGGTGAACATTATATCCTGCAAATCTGGTTGGAAATCTAGTACTTGACATAAACTTCTTGCTAAGGACCCCTTTCGACACCAGTTTTGAAGTTGAGACATCATTTCGTAAATGGTGATGCTTAAAATTTTGATTTTATTTTCAGGAATTGAATTCTCAAGAACCACCTTTACCAGCAATAGGAGAAAAAACATTGAAAAGAAAGCAGTTCATAAAAGATGTGAAGTTGAAGTGAGTTTTTTATATACAAGGTTCAGAAACAATTAGATTTCAAATTTTCACATGAAAAGCTTTGAAATTTTTTGTCTTTGCCCTTGATAAAAGTTGCAAAAGGCAAGAAATATGAATTTAAAAAGTATAACAGCTTCATAAATACAGTATATCGATAACTTTCTGATATAGGAGCATTATATTTGGTTAAGTTGTAGTATTCAGTTGACAGTCATTTCTTGTTAACTTTCTCAATGATGGTTGGAAAATACCACAAAAACACCTTAGGTCATCTCATCCTGTCTATTGTACTTGACTATTTATATTCGTGACCATTGATTTGGACTTAACAGTTTTGAAATTTTGTGTGATTTATTCATAGCAAGAGATGCTTATCTTGATAAAGTGGAGTTCTTGTCTTGCAGCTGTTTTCACAAAACTCTTTCGAAAAAAATTAGTCAAAAGTCTTAAACATTTCATATTGACTTATGATTAAAAGTTGCAAAATTTTTGTGTGAAAAAGGCTGCATGTTTTTAGGGCTGTTCCATTTAAATTTACCATTGGGGCATATATTTTAGACCCCCACGACCAAGAGAAAAAAATAAAACTGGCGTTCCCACCCTGGGTGATAAATTTTTCGGGAATAGCCCTTACTCAGTTGTATTTTTTCCATGGATTTGTGTAAAGAATATATGTTACTGGCAGCGTTATCCAGTTATTTACCATCTAGATAAATCTAAATTTTCTAATGAACAATTTACCTGCAATGCAATTTTATATAAATGGAGAATCAAGTTTTGTGACATTTATGTCTGTGCTTTTAAAAATTGCTTGTCAGTTTAGCATTCATGATGCTGTTAATAAATAATTTCCAAATGATTAAATAATTATCAACCCAATCATTATGTTTCTAATAGTTCCTTTCAAAAAGAGAGAAAAAAAAGAAAAAATGAAAAGATAAACCCTCAAGTTAGATGGAGAAATGTTATACATAAATATACAGTGAAACCTGTCTAAACTGATCCCTGACTAAACCGAAAACCTGTCTAAAGAAACAGAATGTATATACCATTTTTAGCTCACCTGACCCGAAGGGTCATGTGAGCTATTGCCATCACTTGGCATCCGTCGTCCGTCCGTCTGTCCGTCGTAAACTTTTTCAAAAATCTTCTCCTCCGAAACCACTGAACCAATTTTAATCAAACTTGGCCTGAATCATCAACAGGGTATCCTCTTTCAAAATTGTATCCGATGAGTCCGAGGACCAAACAACATGGCTGCCGTTACTAAAAATAGCACATAGGGGTAAATTGCTGTTTTTGGCAAATAACTCAAAAACCGTTACAGATATCAAAAGTCTGATACGAGTAAAAGTGATCAGCATGGCAAGATCTACCCGCCCTGCAATTTTGAAGAAAATCTTATTACCAGTTTTGGAGTTATTGCCCTTTTTCCAGAAATTTTCAAAATTTTTAATATTTTTTATTTTTTATCAAAGAAACTATAGCATATAGAGGTCAACTTTAAATTGCAAAAATGTTCAGCATATCAAGATCTACCCACCCTGAAATTTTGGAGAAAATCACAAAACCCTTGTAGGAGTTACAAGAATTTTCTAAATTTTCATATTTTTCGTCTTTTATTTCCAAAACTATAGAAGATGAAGGTTAAGTGTAAATTAATAAAATGTTTGCCATGCTGTGGTGACTTCAAACGTGGTGTTGAAAATCGATCGTTGACCGCCATTTTCAAAATGGACGCCAAAAAAAGGAGGAAAAATTCAACATTGTTCAATTTCAATAAGATTTGGTTTCCAAATAGATATTGATGTTGCGACTTCAAAACCAGTGTTGAAAATTGTTTGTTGACCGCCGTTCTCAAAATGGCCACCAAGAAAGGCGGGAAAAATAAACGTTGTCCGATTTCAATGAAATTTGGTTTCCAAATAGGTATTGATGTCGCAATTTCAGAACCGATGTTAAAAATTGTTCGTTGAATGCCATTTTCAAAATGGCCGCCAAAAAAGGTGGGAAAATTCAACATTGTCCAATTTCGATGAAATTTGGTTTCCAAATAGATATTGATGTTGCAACTTCAAAAACTGATGTTGAAAATTATTCGTTTAACGCCATTTTCAAAATGGCTGCCAAAAAGGCGGGAAAATTGAACATTGTCCGATTTCAATGAAATTTGGTTTCCAAATAGATATTGATGTAGTGACTTCAAAACTGATGTTGAAAATTGTCATTTTGTCAAAAAAGCCAAACAAAGAAATATAGTTAAACATGATCAGACTTAATATAGTTCGAGATATTGGAGGTGTTCCAGCTACCAAAGTTTGAGAGACTGAAGTTCAACTGTATAACTTACAATGTAAGCTTGATTGTCGTATTGTGGTTCATAGTTCTCTTCACAATATAAGAAATATATTTTAACTAGATCATAATGGGGAACCCCTGCCAAAATTTTTTTATGGAAAGGGGGACTGGAATGTTTTGATTTCGGCAATATGCATTATCTTAATTATAAGGTGAACCCCTGCCCAAATTTTTTTTTGAATGATGGTCTGATATGGGTTGTAATGGATAGTGGGCTTTAAATTACCGTTGAAACTGCTGAATCTACTTGCCCAATTGGAACCATACTTGCTGACAACTGTCCTTAGTCGGTACCTATTGATGAATGTGTCTGGTAAGTCTGCATGTATTCCAAGATGGCCGCCAGCGGGGACCATTGTTTAACATTGCACCCTATGTGGAAAACATGTTCAAAGATTTTCTCCTTTGAACTCCTTTGAAAATGAGACACTTTAACATTGGGTTACTTTGGGCTGCAGTTCATGCCAGTCATGGATCAGGTGAGCTATACAGGCTCTTTAGAGCCTCTAGTTGTTAATTTCTTTATATTTTGAACCTGTTTAAACCGAACACCTGGCTAAACCAAACAAAAACTTCAGTCCCAGAGGGGTTCGGTTTAGACAGGTTTCACTGTATATCCATTTTATTTATTACAGGGTTAAATGGTCAGTAAAATACATTACTTAAGAAGAGAGCTTAAATTTTTTTTTATGTAATTTAGGGTTGAAGATATGCAAAAGGATATATCAGAATCCAAACTGTTAGCAGTGCAATCCAGAGAACAATTAGATAGGTAAGTGAATATAAGATATTGTTCTTTTATGAAACGTTTTTAACTATCTTAACAAAATATCTTATGAAAACACTGAAAGGCTGAAACAGAATTAAGCTTTCCATATTACAAGGATGAACTGATCTGTGCTTAAGTAATAGTGCAGGATGGCAGCATTGAAGTCAATCTGTCCATTTTAATTTAGGGTCTTGGGTTTTCACTACAATCAGAAAAACAGCAAAAACTTATATCCCTCAATGCTTGAAATGGCCTTTGAACTGTTGCCTTTGACCACAGACAAGCTCTCAAGTCTCACCCCCTACAATGGTCAAATTAAAAACATCAGCTTTTCACTTTTCAACTAAAATTGTCCATTCCCAACATGATTTGGCCTGAAAATTAGTGTAGAAGGGGAGACTACTTTATATTTCTTGCCATATGTGCATTTTATAAAACAGCAGAAAATTTGATAATATGCTAATGCACATTTTATCCACTTTATATTCTTATCAAAATTAACACTGTTAGTTTAAGCGTTGCATATCCTCAAAATGTTAAAATCAAATAATACAACATGTATAAACATTTTGCCCTTGATTGAAGGTGTTGGAATAGATTAACACACTAGGTAAAAAGTTATCACCCGACATACGGTGGAAGGTGATAATTTTTTCACTGTGTGCTTAAATCCCCCTTACACCTTTTACCAAAGGGCAATATGTTTTAAGCTCACCTGAGCTTACCTGGTCCAAAGGGCCTATATGTCTGTTTTTAAATTATCCTACATTAGCCCTTGCTGTCATTTTTGCTACAATCATCATAAATATAATGCCAACCTATGTTAAAACAACAGTAAAGGATAGTATGCATGAATTTCTTCTAAAAAAACAAATTTATAATTAATAATGAACAGGTTTTATTCTCAAAATTTCGAAATTTGTATTAGAATCATTTAAATATGTAACATGATATGATATGCATGTATGTTTATTACAGTCTTTCATCACTTATGAGTGACCTGCCTGACCTTGAAGATGTAGATTACATGTCAATATCCAATGGAACTGACTCTTTAAGTGACAGTAAAATCTCCTTCTGTGAAGACAGTGTTGATTTCAAAAGATAGTTTCAAATTATAATACTAAATATGATTGAGATAATCTATTCATGGACAATCAAGTAAAGGTTTTACATGTATTTTATTTTTACAGACATAGAAATAAAACTATAAATCTTACCTTTTTATGGGAAAAGCGTGTGAATCATGTTTTTTTAAAATGTAACTTCATCTGTTATGAACCATTCTAATCTAATGTTTGTTGTTAATTTTGAACCATATCATTTAGTCTGTCATAAAAGGCAATATATTAGTATGGTATCCATTGTCAGCCATTGTTGAGTTTTTGCAGACATAATTGTTAATGGTATACATGTTAGCCATTGTTAAGTTTTCATGGTTATGATATTTAAATATGGACATGAGCATATTGTTTTTTTATGCAAGTGGTTATTAGCTCACCTGGCTATGCCAGGGTGAGCTTTTGCCATCACTTGGCGTCCGGCATCCGTTGTTCGTCGTCTGTCCGTCCGTCCGTCCGTCGTAAACTTTTTTTCAAAAATCTTCTCCTCTGAAACCACTGGGTCATCACCAGGGTATGTAGTTTAAAAAATGTGTTCGGTTAGTCCGAGGACCAAACAACATGGCTGCTGTTACTAAAAATAGAACATAGGGGTAAATTGCTGTTTTTGGCAATTAACTCAAAAACTGTTAGAGGTATCAAAAATTTGACTGAGTAAAATTGTTCAGAATGCTGAGATCTATCTTCCCTGCAATTTTGAAGAAAATCGGAAAACCTGTCTTAGAGTTACAGCTCTTTTTCCGTAAAATTTTCAAAATGTATGCATTTTTTATTTTTTATTTCAAAAACTGTAACATATAGAGGTGAAGTGTTTATTGGAAAAATGTTCAGCATATCAAGATCTACATACTCTAAAATTTTGAAGAAAATCCAAATGCCTATGTAGAAGTCATTGACTGTTGTTCACCAAAAAAATTTTTTTTCGATGCCATATATGGTTATGGGTTATTTCCCTTTAAATTCTGTTTTCCAATCTTCTTGGGTTTACTTTTCTCCTTTAAGTTTTAGAGAAATTCCCTGCTATCACTTTATTAAAAAAAAATATTTGTTACATTATCAAGAGAAAAAAAAAGTGTTTTTGTACAAATTTTTACAATTTTTTGCAAAAATACTTTCTTAATCTATACTTATTTCACGTTTTAATAAATTTGGTATATATTAATGTTTACGGTCAAATAGTGAATTTTGTATGTCTACCATGAATATATCACGTCATGTTTAGTAATTAAAGACCAATTAGGCTTCTTGGCATGCATTGAATTCATTGATGAGCTTGCTCTGGCATGGTAGTGTATCCATGGTTGGTCTGTCACAAATTCTTCAAACATCTCCTCTGAAACTACTGGGCCAATTGGAACCAAACTTGGTCAAAATGGTCCTTAGGTGGCCCCGTTTTAAAAAAAAATGTGTGGCAAGTTCACATCATATCCAATATGGCCGCCAGCGGGGAACGTGGTTTTAACATTGGACCCTATAGGGGCATGTGTGTCTGGCATGTCCGCATAGCATCCTAGATGGCAGTCAGCGGGGAACATTGTTTAACCTTGGACACTATTCAAAGATCTCCTCTGAAAATACTAAGCCAAAGTGAGGCACAATGATCCTTAGATGGTCTTCTTCAAGAGAGATGACAGTCGGTCTATGCCCCATCAAAAATAGCTGCCAATGGGGAACATAGTTTAATTTTGAATCAAATAACATCTGTGTCTATTTACAAACTTGAAAATGAGACCCTTAAACATTGGGATTATTTTGACACATTTTGTATCAGCTATGGCCAAGGTGAGCGATACAGGCTCTTGAGAGCCACTTGTTAGATAAAGTTGCATTTATATGCAGAATGGGTGAATTGAAATCTTTACCTGTGATAATAGTAACAATTTATATACATATATTAGGGCCCCGCATCGAGATGCGGGTGCCCTATAGTTTTCACTTTGTCTGTCCGTATTTGTCTGTCCGTCAACAATTTTTTTGTCAAAGATTTCTTGGCTTGTATAAGTGGGAATGATTTGAAATTTGTCCTGAAGCTTGGAAATGATGAGTTGTATTGTGTAAGCAATTTTCAAGTTTGTCGGACTTCCACTTCCTGTTTGCCGATACTTTGATTTTTTTACGTTAACAATTTTTTCGTCAGATTTCTTGGCTTCTATAATAGGGAATGATTTGAAATTTGGTCTGGAGCTTGGAAATGATGACTTGTATTGTGTAAGCAATTTTCAAGTTTATCGGGTATCCACTTCCTGTTTGCCGATACTTTGATTTTTTTTCTATGAACAAAATTTTCGTCAAAGATTTCTTGGCTTGTATAAGTGTGAATCATTTGAAATTTGGTCTGAAGCTTGGAAATGATGAGATGTATTGTGTAATTGATTTTCAAGTTTGTCGGACTTCTACTTCCTGTTTGGCGATACTTTGATTTTTTTTACTTTTAACAAATTTTTCGTCACAGATTTCTTGGCTTATACTATGGGGAATGATTTGAAAATTGGCCTGGTGCTTGGAAATGATGACTTGTATTGTGTAAGCAATTTTCAAGTTTGTCGGGTATCCACTTCCTGTTTGCTGATACTTTGATTTTTTTTCTATAAACAAAATTTTCGTTACAGATTTCCTCGCTTCTTCAATAGAGAATTATTTGAAAAATTGGTCTGAAGCTTGATAATATTGACTTGTTTTGTGTAAGCAATTTTCAACATTGTCAGGCATCCACTTCCTGTTTGCTGATACTTTGATTTTTTACTAACAACTAAATTTTCGTCACAGATTTCTTGGCTTCTACAATAGGGAATGGTTTGAAATTTGGTCTTAAGCTTGGAAATGATGATTTGTATGGTGTGAGCGACTTTTGGGTTTGTCACTTAACTACTTTCTGTTTTGATGATACTTTGATTTTTAACTTTAAATGACTTGATATTTAGTCTGAAGCTAAGAAATGATATAGTTTGGTAAAACTTCAAGAAATCACTGTATCCAGCAAATTACTGTATCAACACATTAGTGTGTCAAACAATTTGAATCTGCACTCATTCAATTTTTACTTTTGCCCAGACTTTCAGGATCGAAATTGCAGGGCCCTTCTGACAACACCAGTTTCGACATTCTCTAGTTTCTTTATAATTTTAATATATAATCACATTACAGAAAAATTTAAACATTTATTTTTGGATCTGAGGTAGTAAATTACAGATTTTGTTGTTGCAAAATTAGTTTTCTGGGAGAGGGGTGATAAAATCTATAAACAGCTATTGGTCCAGAGCAACAAATTGTAAAAAATTTTGGAGACTTGCTCTTAAAAATAAAGATCTTTTTGAATTCTCCAACAATATTTTTGTATATTTATCTGCCATGGCTTTAGGAGGAAAAAATTGGAATTGAACAACAGTTCAAAGACTGTTGATGAGCAAGTCTCTTCCGATGTGAATTAATAAAAACAGACCCCTTTCAAAAACAGAACAAACAGAAACAAACAAAAATGCCCATAGCGATCAAAAATACATGTTGGTGGTTGAAATCTGCCGATTGACCGACCATTTATTTAACATGACTCCCAACCTTATAAAAATGAAAATGACTCAATTATACCAGTTAAAATTACAGTGTGTACACTTGAATAAATAATATGCACTAATAATATTTGTTATACCTTAGAATATTTCCCTTATATAAATACATTGGAAATAAACATTGACAATTTGTCTCTTTTATTTTCTGAAACCAAAATCGATCTGTTGACCAGTCACCAGTTTGCAGTCTGTTGACCAAAGCTGAACTGTTGACCGCTTGCCTTATTTTCATTGGTTAAAAAAAATTATGCCCATATCACATGATTTTCTGTTGTGTGCCATACCAATTTGGTGACATGAATTGTATTCAGATGAAACGGGGCGTATTTAACAAAACTGAAAGTTTTAATGTAATGCAGATAGATATACCAATAAAACATATTTTAAAGACAAAACACATTGGACATGAAAAGGTATAACAAAACAGTTATAGACTGGGTCCTCAAACAACAGCTGTTTTGTTTGACCCTCTGACTAAGCTGTTGCACTCAGCCTACGGCTTAGTGCAGCAGTTCAGTCCCCCGGTCAAACAAAACAGCTGTTGTTTTCGGACTCAGTAAATAACTGTATACTGTTGAACCCTCCCATGATGTTTTACCTAAGTACATGTAAAAACGTTATGTGGTAGAAAACTGCCAATGCTTACTCTATTCTGTTCTCTTGAAGTCATATACTGAAGTTGGAACTTAAATAGGAGAACCTCATACTAGATTGAAATCATGGTACATATCTGACTGTGATGCAATAATTACTATACGTTTGAGACTGTAGATGGTTTGAATCACTATAAAGTCCTTATAAACTTTCACATTAAAAAG
>MJUU01018864.1:0-20529 GCA_002080025.1 Modiolus philippinarum
TTTTTTTTATGAAACAAGTGCCTGTGACTGGTATCCTGACCGTTTTGTCATACGCTAAACTTACATCAACTAGACACCATAAATTACTTCCCTTGCTTTTTACTCGTGTTTAAAAGGTTAAATTTTTACTCATCAGTTATCAATATTTACGATGAAACATATCTCTTATTTCTTTTTAAAAATTATTGTTTGTAGAAATACGAACAATTTTATTGCATTAATTATATTATGTATTCATAGTAAACAATAAATAAATAAAGATTTTCCCAACTTAATAAATAAAAATTTAACTAATATAAATTACGAAAAATAGCAATTATGTGGACGGACAAGGGTAAAACAGTATTAGAGGATGCCCCCGCTCTAATAAATTTAAAAATCTTTTTAGATCTCATTACGAGATCACAATATATATAAAGTATAAGTAATCTAAAATTCTCTGAATATCAGAATGACTTAACACTAGCACACACGTGCTTGCACGGAACAAGCCTCAAATGGTATTTATTTTGTGTTGCACTTTATTATTACCTCAAAAATCTGTTCACGTAGTGTAAATATTTCGTGTAATTACAAATCAACATATAACATTAAATACTTTCACAATGGCTTTAAGCTGACGGCAAGGCTAATTTTCTAGTGGAAAAATCTGTTATTACTTCCCTTGATTTAAACTCGTATTTTGCATTTTTGAATTTTACTAGCCAAAATTACATTTAAAAGAAAAAATGTATTTCGCTGTTACATAGCAAAATATAAGTTGTTTGAGAAAAAATAAGATTTACATGAAATCAACATAGAATAAACAGAATAGAATCAGAAAATATGTTGTGATTAAAGCGATTTAAAATATAAAAACATTTAATACTTAAACTTCGAAATCCCGATACCATTTACACAAATATAAAAATTCGGTTCTCACTTACTTTAATTTTTACAGATCTCTTGTGAGATCAAACCAATTCAATATATGTAGCAAAATATGATGATATATCAGGTTCACGGGTACGTGACATTTTACCTAATAAGTGAGCGGATATTTGCGCTACATTTTTTCTATACCTGTATGTTACTATTATTATAAAATTAGACAACCATTTCCGCTATTATTTTTTTACGTGTGTTACCTATCTTCAAAAGGTAAAATGAAGTACATATTGCCCAGAATCTTTCCATGCTCATTTTTATGTAACTCGTTAAGTAATCTTTTTGTCTCACTTTAAAAAAATGCAAAACGGAATTAGTAGGGATCAATTTGTTTTTGAACTTGGATTATGTTTTGTAGTGACTTTTGACGACAGCGCTTGTGACCAGTATCTGTAGCAGTTATAAATAAATCGCAAATGTCCCCCCGAAATGTCCTTGACTTTTTATATGCTGAATGAAGAATGTACATATTCAATTATTGCACTAAACCATATATTAACCATGTTCAAATTAAAATTGCAACTTATTTTAATTCATTATAGAGATTTATCGGTAATTTGTATGAGTGTCCTTTGATCTCACGAAGTAAATATTTTCAGTATTTGCTACTGCCCGAATACGAAAAAGTATCTTAGGCCACGCCTACTTTGTCAATCAGAATCAATGAAACAAAGAAATATACATCTCTTACCGGATCGTACAAATTCTTTTACTAATCAATACTAGTCAATTTCACGATTTGTTGAAAATTAACATTCATTTTCAAAATTTGTTCTATTATAATAGAAGTTTTGTTTTTGATACAAGAAATATTGGCTCCCATTATGGACTCGCCCACAAGGGGCTCGTCCATTATTGTTCGCCAATATTTCTTGTATTAAAAACAAAACTTCCATTATTCTATATTTATTTATCATTTTGTGAATAACCGAATAAAAGACAAATAAAAATACTGAAATTTAGTTGGGAACTTAGTTGGATCTTAAACTAAACTTGCAAACAGTACGCCAGGGTTAGGGTTGGAAGGGCTCGGGCCTTCACATCGTTTATATGGTTAATACCTTTTGTAGAATAACAGCCGATTTTGCATATTTTACTTAATACCCCATCCTCTTTCACTACATATACATAGTCAATTTTTAGATTACGCAGTTTTCATTTATTTTTTCTGTTTGGAAGCTATCAATTATTTGAAATATGGATTTTGTTTTTAATACATATAAAACACACATTGTCGCCCGTTCACCGTATCCAGCACACGGCAGACAAGGGAAGCGATGACTACAAAAATCGAAGTTCAAAGACATGGCAAAAACGGCAACAGAGAAAAACAAAGACAAAACAAAGACGTGAGACAGCTGCAAGCACGGAAATAAAAAGTTAACATTAAGAACTAAGACACTCATAGTGTGAACTCCCATGAAAACCGGGGGTGACATCAGGTGCTTCGGAAAGATAAGCATGTCCTGCTCCGGTAGCGGCACCCGTCACACTATCAGTGAGTCAATCCACGGTTGAGTCAAATCCGATTATGTCAAGTCCGTCACATACGAAACAATGACATGATATTCCATAAAAGAGAAGAATTAAATGTAGAAAATATTAACAGTTATTTGTCTCCTTTCCTCAATTCTAATGAATGGTTAAGTACAATAGTCAACTTTTTAACTGATAAAGGGATTTAAATTTAAGTGAGTTCTTATATAATATGTAAAATGCTTTACACAGGATTCATTGGCAGAAATGTTTCTCATTGTCCAAGACTATACATGTTGCTACCGTATATGTATTAATTTTCGTAGACCATTTAATTTTCAGAAAAAAGAAAAAAAAAACCTTGAAAAGCAAATTTTCCTAGCATTGTGTCTATGTGAAAAAAAATCTTGTCCGTTAATGTCGTCCCCCAAAAAATCCCGGTTCGAATAGAAATCCAATGCTTAAATATAATAAATAGAGTGACATGTCAGGGAATTACATGAATCGTCGAGATCCTTCGATACTGGTCACCTTTTCTCACGCAGGATTAAGTGTTGTGAACACACAGGATGAAGTGTCAGTCTGCAGAACCTTGTCTTGTGAACACACAGGATCAAATGTCAGTCTGCAGAACTTTGTCTTGTGAACACGCAGGAAAAGTGTCAGTCTGTAGAACCTTGTCTTGTGAACACACAGGATACAATGCCAGTCTGCAGAACCTTGTCTTGTTAACACGTAGGATGAACTGTCAGTCTGCAGAACCTTGTCGTGTGAACACACAGGATAAAATGCCAGTCTGCAGATCCTTGTCTTGTTAACACGTAGGATGAAATGTCAGTCTGTAGAACCTTGTCTTTTGAACACACAGGATGAAATGTCAGTCTACAGAACCTTGTCTTTTTAACACGTTGGATGAAGTGTCAGTCTGCAGAACTTTGTTTTTTGAACACACAGGATAAAATGTTAGTCTGTTGAACCTTGGATCGGGAACACACAGTAAAATGTAAGTCTACAGAACGTTGTCTTATGAACACAGATGATAAAGTGTCAGTCTGCAGAACCTTGTCTTCTGAACACACAGGAAAAAGTGTCAGTCTGAATCTTGTCTTGTGAACACACACGATAAAGTGTCAGTCTGTAGAACCTTGTCTTGTGAACACTCAGGATAAAATGGCAGTCTGCGAATCTTTGTCTTCTGAACACACAGGAAAAAGTGTCAGTCTGAACCTTGTCTTGTGAACACACATGATAAAGTGTCAGTCTGTAGAACCTTGTTTTGTGAACACTCAGGATAAAATGTCAGTCTGCGAATCTTTGTCTTCTGAACACACAGGAAAAAGTGTCAGTCTGAACCTTGTCTTGTGAACACACATGACAAAGTATCAGTCTGTAGAACCTTGTCTTGTGAACACTCGGGATTAAATGTCAGTCTGCGAATCTTTGTCTTCTGAACACACGGGAAAAAGTGTCAGTCTGAGCCTTGTCTTGTGAACACACATGACTAAGTGTCAGTCTGTAGAACCTTGTCTTGTGAACACTCGGGATTAAATGTCAGTCTGCGAATCTTTGTCTTCTGAACACACAGGAAAAAGTGTCAGTCTGCACAACTTTGTTTTTTGAATGCAAAGGATAAAGTGTCAGTCTGTGGAGCCTTGTCTTGTGAACAAATATGATAAAATGTCAGTTTTAAGCTTGGAAAGAATGTCACTCAAGAGAACCAAACCATCAGCTGGGGGGTCTCAGCTTTGCTGTAGTTCTTTACTACATGTGTCGTCAGAAATGAGGGGGAGCCGGAAGGGGGTGGGTCTCATCCCGGAATCCCGACTTTAAGTTTTCTAAATCCCGAAATTCCCGAACTACAAAGAAACTTAAAGACTGGTGAAATCCCGATTCCCGGTGAATTTATTTCCCGAAATCCCGGGCTTATATCATAAAAGTCTCGAAATCTCGAGCTTCAAAACATCTAATCCCGACATCCCGAAAAGGGGCCGGCTCCCCCTCAGAAATCTTGTTTAGTAGATATGAAAAAGAAAGGAAATGGTGTTAATGTCAAGGAGGCAACATCCCATCTGCAGGTTAAAACGACCCAAAAGAGTCGATATTCAGTCAATTAGCTTTATTCAAAGCACAATTTACACCCAATACAGGGTCAATGGCAACTTTAAGCAAATTTACATATTAACAAATGATAGGGAAGACAATGATTGACAATATACGTCTAATAGAGCAAGTAAACAAGTGCCCCCGCCTGTCCTCAGTTCTAATGGGTGTTTAATAAAGGAGCCTAAAGATTTCACCTGCTGGAAATTTGTAGAATTTAGGATATTTCAATTATACCATTTTATTTACATCCTTTAGATGTACCCTGTTCCATCAATATCGAAATTTTTGAAAATTTTGTTAAAAAACTGACGGCTCTTATAAGATTTTGATTTAATCCCTAACGATATTCCAGTTTAACTAGACAAGACTTCAGTTTGATCTGAGATGACCATTGTTCATCCAATTTTATCTCTGTGTTATCGCTTATCCAATTTTATCTTATTCCTGTCGATATCCATTTTTATCTTATTATTTTATCTTATTCCTGTCGATATCCATTTTTATCTTATTATTATATCTTATTCCTGTCGATATCCATTTTTATCTTATTATTTTATCTTATTCCTGTCGATATCCATTTTATCTTATTCCTGTCGATATCATATTTTTCTTATTGCTGTCGCTAATCCAGTTTTATCTGATTTCTGTCCTTTATTCTATTTTATCTAATTACTGTCATTAATCTAATTTTATTTTATTGCTGTCTCCAATCCAATTTTATCAAATTTATGTCGCTTATATATAATCCAACTTTGTCTTATGACTGTCGCTAATCCAGTTTTATCTTAATGCTGTCGTTAAGTAAATTTGATCGTACTGCCGTGACCATTACCTATGTTTTATCTTATGGGAATAACTCCCCTAGATTAGTTTGAACTCTGTTTATTCAACAACAACGAAAGCACATATTGGAAACACAAAACAATAATGTTTGATTGAGAAACAAGACTAATTAATATAAGAAAGATAACAGGAAACACCTACAATGGTCGTTAACCACAATCACATGCCACAATCAACCAGGGAACCGCACGAGAAAAACAAAAAATTGACAAAATACTGCATAAGTGCTAGCGGTAGGGTTAAACCGGATATGGGTACCCAAACCTCCCCTTTCTCTATCCCGTTTCCCTATAGTATAATAAAACATACAAATAAAACCCAATACATGTAGACTACTAACTCCAAGACCACAATCTTGAGCAGGAAAGAAAAAGACAAAACGTAATTTAGAAAGATGGGTCGAGGGGTGCTCGCCGCTAAACTGCCTTATTGGATTGAGAAACAAGACTAAGCCTTGTTGTTAATCTCTCTCCATCAACATCTAAAGTCACCCACTTTGATAACTACTTTTCCTATTTCATCTAATGACCATTGGCGTATACAAAGGGGGGGGGGGTCCGGGGTTGGAACCCCCTTTTTCCGGACAATCATGTATTTTTAATATCTTTATATCTNGGATACAAGGGGGTGGGGGTCCGGGGTTGGAACCCCCTTTTTTGGACAATCATGTATTTTTTAATGAATTTCCTGATTTTTTACTAAGAAATACCCCAAAAATATTCGCGCCTCGATCCTCTCGGCGAAATTTTCTATCACTTCTAAATTGGAACCCCCTTTTCAAATTCCCTGGATCCGCGCCTGCTGAACACAGCCTAATCTCTGTGGATTACAGTATACCAGTACTGTCTGTATAAACAATTTCNGTGACCACGACTTTTTTATGAATGGAACGGTATACTGCATAATTTTGGTGCATGTCAGACATAGAATTAATTTGTTTATCATAAGAATCAAAATTTTGATATATATTTAAAACATTTTCTAAAAATTCCTTCCGTGGATTAATATTTTGTTTACAATAAAAAAAGAAATGTATTTCATCATCAACAGTGCTCATATCACAATGTTGACAAATTCTATTTTCCCTTTTAACTTTTTTATAACGCCCTTTCTCTATTTCTAAATTATGATCAGATAATCTCATTTTCGTTAAAAGTTTTCTATGTTCAAAATTATTTATTTCCAGCAAATAGTTTTCAATATCATAACTGTGTGTATTTTTAATTTTCTTATAAATATGTATTTTATTATTTTCTGTAAAACTATTTAATTTTTCATAAAATATTTTTTCATAAGTTCCCAATATTAATGGTTTAAATCTTTTATTTAAATTTTGTTTTTCTTTATCAAAATCAATATTTTGAATTTCAGCCAGATCTATGTTATTTTCATTACTAATGTTTTTTACGAAAGTAAACCAGGAATATGTTCCTTTTTCATTTAATGAATATCCTGGTGCTTTACTAAGAAATACCCCTAAAAATTTTTGCGCCTCGCTACACTCGGCGATATATTTGGTTCCCCCCTTTTCAAATTACCTGGATGCGCACCTGAATGATCATCTACTAATCACGTCGCATTATCCAATTAAGTTTTTTTTTCTCCTTTTCTTTGTTTATGTTGATGCTAATATATTTACGTCTGGTGAATATTACCTACATCTGATGAAAATGGAGAGATAATTCACTTTTTACCTCATGTTAATTTGTGTTTATTATGATGGCTTACAATAATAAAGTTATAATCTATGTCTGACGCTAAATTGTTTTCATGAGATATCCAGTTAGTTATTAAGTTTTGTATGTTAATTCCAAATTGTCAGTTCCTACAAAGTATATCAGAATTTCTATGGAAACGAAACTTAATTGCACGGTTTTGTATAAATTGTAAAGACAAGCTACATTCATTTGTGAATCTATAAAATTTATAAAGCCTCTGTTTTCTAGTTAGTTTACTTTATGTCTATAGGAGTCTAGGATGATGTTTATTTCGCTGAACTTGATTACTCTTTTTTTCAATAAAGTTATAAAGTTTATTCAGGGGCCGACTCCGACCTGCCGTTGGGTGTGGGATTTCCTCAACGTTCATTGAAGATCATATGGGGGCTTTGAGTTGTTATTACTCCCCTTTGGGTCGTTGTCTCTTTGACACATTCCCTGTTTCCCTTCTTTTTTCTTTTGTCTCGTATTTTTAATATTACAAAAAAAACAAAGTATATATTTACACATTCATTTGCGAATGTATACTTGTCTTAACAATGTATATATTTGATTACAAAAAAACAATGTATATATTTTATTACGAAAAAAAAATGTTATAAAGATGCCTTCCAATTTACGGGAAGTAAATTCCAAGTAAAACCACCAATATTTGAACTTGGAGACTTTTGATCAATCCCTGAACTTACGTAAGGAGTTGGACAGAGGACACACTCACATGCCTCCCATTCGCCTTTCTTCAAACTCCCAGCCAACTTTCCCCTTAATTAATTTCACGGTTCTTTCTGCCATGCAGCTCTCAACCCACTTTCACCTCTAACCCTACTTATCTCCAATCTCTCGCCCTTCTCTTCACTTGTTCTCAAGCTTCCTGCCTTACTTGTCGGGGCCATCCCCTTTTCATCGACACACCTATCGTACGTCTCGCTGGAGTCGCATTGCAGTGTTTGGTTTTTGCGGATGTCAAGGTACAAAAAAAATTACCGAAGTTGCATAAAAAACAGTAAATTTCGTTATGCTGTACACGTGTTTTAAGGAGTAACCTCACATCAGCAACATTAAAATGAAATAATATGGAAAGCTATAATCCAAAAGCAGTCCAAAAAGAAGTACTCGTTTCCAAAAATATCGAAATAGGAAGCCAAATCTACTACCAGGGACATCTACCGAGTGCCATACACGGAATGAAGCCTCAGTATTTTTTAAAGTGGTTTGAATTAAAAAAAAAAAAACAGAAAATTTTTATAACACGCAAGATAAATTTTTCATGTCAGACAAGTCTGATTATTGGGTTGGTGAATACCCTCGGGGACCTCTGGTCCACCAGCAGTGGCATCGGCCCAATGGTTCAAAATACCAAAAATACCGAAGTTGCATAAAAAAACCAGTAAATTTCGTTATGCTGTACACGTGTTTCAAGGAGTAACCTCTCATCAGCAGCATTAAAATCAAATAATATGGAAAGCCATAATCCAAAAGTAGTCCAAAAAGAAGTACTCGTTTCCAAAAATATCGAAAAAGGAAGCCAAATCCAGTACCAAAGACATCTACCGAGTGCCATACTCGGAATGAAGCCTCAGTATTTTTAAGTGGTTTGAATTTTTATGAAAACAGTAAATTTTCATAACACGTACGGTAAAATTTTCATGTCAGATAAGTCTGACTATAGGGCTGGTGAATACCCTCGGGGACCTCTGGTCCATGCACCAGCAGTGGCATCGGCTCAGTCTTCGTTCTGTCTTTGTCTGAGTATTGGGCTGGCGAATCCCTCGGGGAACTCTGGTCCACCAGCAGTGGCATCGGCTCAGTCTTTGTTCTGTCTTTGTCTGACTATTGGGCTGGTGAATACCCTCGGGGACCTCTGGTCCACCAGCAGTGGCATCAGCTTAGTCTTTGTTCTGTCTTTGTCTGAGTATTGGGCTGGCGAAATCCCTCGGGGACCTCTGGTCCACCAGCAGTGGCATCGGCTCAGTCTTTGTTCTGTCTTTGTCTGAGTATTGGGCTGGCGAATTCCCTCGGGGACCTCTGGTCCAACAGCAGTGGCATCGGCTCAGTCTTTGTTCTGTCTTTGTCTGAGTATTGGGCTGGCGAATTCCCTCGGGGACCTCTGGTCCACCAACAGTGGCATCGGCTCAGTCTTTGTTCTGTCTTTGTCTGAGTATTGGGCTGGCGAATTCCCTCTGGGACCTCTGGTCCACCAGCAGTGGCATCGGCTCAGTTTTTGTTCTGTCCTTGTCTGAGTATTGGGCTGGCAAATTCCCTCGGGGACCTCTGGTCCACCAGCAGTGGCATCGGCTCAGTCTTTGTTCTGTCTTTGTCTGAGTATTGGGCTGGCGAATTCCCTCGGGGACCTCTGGTCCACCAGCAGTGGCATCGGCTCAGTCTTTGCTCTGTCTTTGTCTGAGTATGGGGCTGGCGAATTCCCTCGGGGACCTCTGGTCCACCAGCAGTGGCATCGGCTCAGTCTTTGTTCTGTCTATGTTTGGTCAGTTGTCTCTTCTTTCGTTACTTGTAATTTTTATATACAAAAATTCTCGGGAAGTTATGTTTTCGGGATTCCTGGATTAGACCAATTCCTATCCATCCGGCTTTGATTCAAGAGGGTTGGAACCCCTATCGTTTCCAAAAAAAATAGCGTATAGGTCAGACAAAAAAATAAAAAACTAAAAAATGGACTCTGGACTTCATGTCAAATTTTGGTTGTACTCTGTACTCAAGGGGGTAGAGGGGGTTATATCCTAAAAAATGACAGAAAATCCTACTTTTTCTGGAACGTTCTTAGACCCCTTTCCCCTTTTTCAAATGCTGGATCAATGGTGAATCCCATTCAGCATTGGCGGATCCATTTGGGGGTTCCGGGGGTTGAAACCCCCACCTTTTTACTGGACAATCATGTATTTTTAATGAATAACCTGGTGATTAGTAAGAAAATACCCAAAAAATTTTCGCGCCTCGCTCCGCTTGCCGAAATTTCCTTGCAATTTATATTGGAACCCCCCCCCCCTTTTCAAATTGTCTGGATCCGCGCCTGCATTTAGCCACTAAATACAGATGTAAATCGCATTTTTCTTACAAGAAACTCTTACTGGTCGATTCAAATTTTATACAAATTGAAAAAGCTGGATATGACAGTCACAATAGAGAATATATTGATTTTAACGATTAGAAAATGTTACGTTTCTAGGAAAAATGAGCATCCATGGTGCTAATTAAACAAGAAAAGTCATATATTTCTAATGAATTTTAACAGTAGCAATGTGAAATTTCAGATAATACTATATTAATAGGATACTACATATTTATAAAACACCTCTCATTTACTGCCATTTTTACACTTTGCTTAGAAACAACATTATTTTATTGATGATTTTAATTCAAGTGACAATTTCGTGTTGGAATGAAACAAAAGCTTTACTTGTTAATTATGTATGATTTGCGACAAACGTTCCTTCGTAATTAGGATAAAATATATCGACTACGGAACACATCAAAGAATTTTGGTAGTAATGCGGCTACTTTTTTCGAGTGTTTGGTTTCCGACTTAGCAACGATTGCGTTTGAAATGCTGCATAAAACGTCGTGATGTATATTTCATGTATATTACAGACTGGTTTTCATACATGAAATATACATATAACACTATGATACTAATATACTGAGAAAAGCGTTTTTAGTACATAAAATATGTTCGAGAAAGTCAAAATCAACGTCGGTGGACAAAGTTTCGTCACGAAACGGAGCACCATTCAAAGATACAAAGACACTAAGCTTGCCAACATTGAAGACACTTGTGAGTACCATGACGATAAAAGCAACGAATTCTACTTCGACAGAAATCCGTTGATTTTCCATTCCATTTTGGATTATTACAGAACTGGAAAACTGCATTTTCTAAACAATATTTGTCCACAACAAATAAGAGAAGAACTGGAATTCTGGGGTATCGAAACATCGGATCTGGGGCCATGTTGTTGGAAAAATTTCTATACCGTAGATAGTGATTTGAAAACGGTGTGTGTTATTGAGGAACACTTTTTTAATAGAAAATGCAACTTTATCTTTTCGAATAAAAAAGGTGAAAAGCTGAAAAACAGGATATGGTCAACCTTGGAAAACCCTAGAGTATGCAAAACCGCCCTGGTAAGTTATCGAAAATAATTTCTATTTCCAGCCACCAGCTCGAAACACATCAGATTTGAAAGTCATTCAGTTAAGTGTTCTACCAAGATAGTGAGAACCGACGCGTCAGTCCAAGGACAGTGTTCAGTGTAGAACATAGCAGGAATGGCAAAAATAAAACATTCCATATTATGAACAGAGTAGAACATGAATCGCAAAAAATAGAACATTTATTGTAATCGCAAAAACATTCAATTTTATGAAAAGAGTATGTGCATTTCACGTGCATGCATTTACTCCGTATTCTTTTATGGTTAATAGCAGGAATCGCAAAAATAAAACATTATATTCTATTCTATGAAAACGGAACAGAAAGAACCTAAATAAATGAAACATTCCATTTAGAGAGGACAAGACCTATTATTTTAATGGCATTTTTAGTTGGTTGTTACTGCGTGTTTTTGGTGGAAAAATCAGTTTTCTGTTCTGTTAAATTCTTATTTTGTGTTAACTGTTAAAAGGAAATAAAAAGTACTGTTAACTGTTAATGTGTTTTGTGCATTTTCAGCTGGTTGTTAAATGTTTTTATGCCCCCAGATCGAAGATCGGGTGGCACATTGTTTTTGTCCTGTCTGTCTGTCTGTGCGCCCGAAACTTTAACCTTGGCTATTACTTTTGAACAATGCATGGTAGACATTTCATACTTGGCAAGTGTATAGGTCTAGTCAAGAGGAACATAAATATGCAAAAAAAAGTAGGTCAGGTCAAAGTTCAAGGTCACAGAGGTCACGAAAGGGGTAAAATTTGGTATTTTCATATATTTTACTGTAGAATCTGGGTGCATATGTAGTGTTTCACAGACACATCTTGTTTTTTGTTTTTGTATTTGTTTTTTGTTTTGTTTTGTTCTGTTTTGTTTTGTTTTTTTTTGTTTTTTTTTTTTTTTGGAAAATTAAAGACTGTTAGGCTGTTAACGAAACCCCTCTTGTCCCACACCTAGCATACAAGAATCGCAAAAGTTAAACATTCATTTGAATCATGAGTAGCAGGAATCGAAATAATAAATCAATCAAGCAGATAAGCAGGAATCGCAAAAATTTTATAAACATGCAGACTTACGGGAATCGCAAAAAACAAAACATTATATTTTAAGAACAGAATAGCAGGAGTCAAAAAAAACAAAAAACATTCCATTTATGAGGAGAGTAGCAGGTATTGCAAAAGTAAAACATTCCATTTTGTGATCAGATTAGCAGCAATTGCAAAATAATAAAACATTAAGCATTATTACGCATTGCTTGAAATGATTCTTTTTTTCGTACATAGCGGCGGGAGCCTCGTTCATAAAACATCACATTGTATTATAATTACATCACATGAATATTCATTTGAATTCCGTCAGTTTGATAGGTGAACATCGATCACGTGGCATATCAATTTGACCACGTGTTCACGTGGCGGGTAAATTTGTAAGAATAGAATCCCAATGCACATGATGTACTTCCCTGTAAATAAAGTTGTTTTTTTTTATAATTTGGGGTTAAAATGTAATTATAAGAATGAATGCATTATTTTGAAGTTTCATAGGGACTATGAAAGGGTTGACCGGGCGCTCATTCAACATGAAGGTCAACCCTTTCATATCCCAATGAAACTTCAAAATAATGCATTCAATTCTTAAATAAAACTTAATAACTCTATTTCTATTACAGGTGTGGCAGATTTTCTACCTAATCATTGTCTGTATTGCTATATTCGTGTCCATTTTGCAGTCATTTGAACTTGCAAGAAAAAATGGCGGTCAGAAAGGAAATACGACATCAGAAGGCGCAAGAGAACGCTTAACAGACAGCGATGATTGGTTAATGGTAATAACTCATTTCTGTAATGTGGTTTTCACACTGGAGACGACCTTGAGACTCGTGACATGCCCCGACAAAATGGAATTTCTTAAAGGTTTCCTTAACATAGTTGATATTCTATCCGTCATCGGTTATTTTGTATATCTTGTCGTTAGTTCGTTTCCCAAAGCAGACGACGACTACGAATTTTTCTTCATTTTTGTTTATCTTCTGATTATCCTGCGGTGTTTTAGATTTTTTCGACTGGAGCGATTCATTGAAGGATTACGGCTAATGTTACTCTCCATCCGAGAGAGTAAAAGGATGTTGTGTCTCCTTGTATTAGTTTTATTCATAACCTCCGTAATATTTGGAATCACTATTCATGTCATGGAGATGGACGGACAATTTTCTGATCCAATCAGAAGTTTTTATTGGGCAATAATCACCATGACGACGATTGGATACGGTGATATCTATCCAAAAACAAAGTTAGGACGTATTGTAGCGTCAATGTGTGCCACCGTTGGAATATTTCTTTTGAGCATGCCCATAGCAGTAATTGCGAATACCTTTACCGATTTACACAACAGATATTCCGAACGGTACAGTCACAATGAGCAACAGAAACAAAATTCCTGTTGTTTTAGTGATAACAAAAATTTAATTCCAGTGAAATTCTGAGCAAATGCTTTATTGGTATAAGCAAATATTTATTTTTGTATCTTGGACTTATAATCGTGAGACTTTGTTAAACAAAGTTGAGATATTAAAATTACAGAATGCTATTTTAACATGTTTCTCTATTAAAATGAAAGCAAACATTAATTTGGTATAATTTGTGTTGGTGAAGAATTACCAAAAGGGTCCTTTATGTAACGCAAAATGTCTGCTTTATAATACTTAACACTTGTAAATACTGTGTATGAAGCGCGGGATTCCCTGAGCTAATAAAGAAAATTGTAAAAAGTAAACATCGAATCGAGCATAAAATACTCATTGCCATGTAGTTGAGAAAGAAAACAACCCACTGTGTATTTGTAATTTGTTTGTTAATAATTTCAGTTGTCTTTAAAAAAAGCATGGGAAGTTCATTTGATTCATTATATTCAAAATCAAGATAATTGCTAGAACGTGATGAAGTAGAGAGAAAGGGCAAATAATACAGAGTCGGAAAAACAAATTGGCTTATTAAACTGTATGGCCGAGACATAAATTGCAGAAAGGGCAAATAAAACAGAGTCAGAAAAACAAATTGGCTTATTAAACTGATATGGCCGAGACATAAATTCGTGTTCCATGAAAAACCTGCGAGTAAATTAATAATTTAGCTCCATTGTGGATTTAGTTTTGTTTGTAATATTATTATCCCCTCGCCAAACGAAGTTGGGGAGGGGATATAGCGTTTTACCCGTTCGTCCGTTCGCCCGTCCGTTCGAACTCAAGACCATATATCTTTTGAATAACAAGTCGTAGATGGACAATGTTCTGTCCATGGATGCATCTTGAGGAGAACTTGAGGTTGATATATAGAATAGGTGGATATGACTTACATTTCATGCATGAGTGACACAGGTTAAAGTTTTTGTAAGAGTCCAGATCTGGGATACTTGTAGAGGAATAATATTTTGTATGTAGATGCGTCTTGTAAAGTTACGAAGCTCCAGATAAAAATTAGGTCACTTTGACCTACATTTCATGCATGAGTGACTTAAGTTAAAGTTTTTGTAAGATTCCAGATCTGGGATACTACAACTTGTAGAGGAATAATATTTTGTATGTAGATGCGTCTTGGAAAGTTACGAAGCTCCAGGTAAAAATTAGGTCACTTTGACCTACATTTCATGCATGAGTGACTTAGGCTAAAGTTTTTGTAAGAGTCCAGATCTGGGATACTACAAGTCGTAGAAGAATAATATTTTGTATGTAGACGCTGGTAAAGTTACGAAGCTCCAGATAAAAATTAGGCCACTTGGACCTACATTTCATGCATGAGTGACTTGTGTTAAAAGTTTTTGTAAGAGTCCAGATCTGGGATATTACAACTTACAGAGGAATAATATTCTATATGTAGATGCATCTTATAAAGTTAGGAAGCTCCAGATAAACATTAGGTCACTTTGACCTATATTTCATACATGAGTGACTTAGGTTAAAGTTTTTGTAAGAGTCCAGATCTGGGATGCTACAACTTGTAGAGGAATAAAATTTTGTATGTGGGGTGTCTTGTAAAGTTAGGAAGCTCCAGATGAAAATTGAGTCACTTTGACCTACATTTCATGCATGAGTGACTTAGGTTAAAGTTTGTGTTACAGCTTGGATTTTAGATACTACAACTCGTAGAAGAATAATATTTTGTATGTAGATGCATCTTGTAAAGTTACAAAGCTCCAGATAAAAATTAGGTCACTTTAACCTACATTTCATGCATGAGTGACTTAGGTTAAAGCTTTGTGTTACAGTCTGGATTTTAGATACTACAACTTGCAGAAGATTAATCTTTCATCAGTAGATGCATATATGCTTTAGGTATGAGGCTCCTGGTTGAAATAAGGTCACAACATTTCTTGCATGACTGGCTCAGATTTAAGTAACAAGCCAGATCTTGAATAGTACAACTTCCTTGAGTGCTTATATTACTAGACAAACATTCAATAAACGGGCGAGGGGATTAGCTGGCATTTCCGACTGCCCCTTCTCTTGTTATTATTACATTTTTTTTCGGTTACCAAAAATATAGTAATTGGAGAAATCATGATACCTTGTCACGTTTTTTTATGTTCATGACGCAAATGATCGCAAATTTATAGCCAAAATTAAATTTTGGCAGCCATCTTGAATGAATACGCCTTTTCTAAACACTAGGACTATAGTTCCATTACGTTCCAATTGTGTCAGCAGTTTCAGGTTAGAAGTCATTTGAATGCTTAGGGTCAAATGTTTAACTAACTTCCAGCTGGTGACCATCTTGAAGAAAGAGCGAGGCTGAAAAACACATTTTTGTGAGGGATAACCTAAAGACTATTGTTGCCAAGTATGGTCCTAATTCACCAAAGTTTCAGGACAGAAGATCATTAAATGTGTTCCAGTGTTAAACTATGTCCCACCTTGGTGGTAATCTTGGATAAAGTCTGGACATGAAACACCTTTGTGAAGGGGCTACCAAAGAACTATTGTGGTCAAGGTTGGATCCAATAAGGCATCTGTGAGCCGTTACTCATTAGTAATACCCCCGCTTTATACTTTCAGCATTCTTGCACAGTTTGCAAATGCATCCTACAATATTGCATGGCTATACAAAGCTAGCAACAAAATGAATCATTTACCATTGTCGAGGGCGTCAACAGAAAGTAGCAATTCAGTGTTTTCCATTCATGTTTCAACAGTGGCGGATTTAGGGGGCAGGGTGCCCCCCCCCCCCCCCCCCCNGGGTTCCGAGCCCCCTCTTATAAAAAATATATAGGCCGGGCCCCCTCATAGCAGAAAGTCTGGATCCGCCACTGTTCAAGGTGGCTAAAACAAACACACCTTTATTTCCAAAACAATACAATTTCAATTGAAGCAGGTTGTTTTTTTTTAATTAGGTTTGAGATAATTTTAACTGATAATCAAAGTGCAGCCTGCACTGAAAGGGGGGTTGATTTTGAGGGCAATAGTGTGACAATTAATATTGACAGGTACCATATAAACTATTCTAACAGTAATTGTTTATGAAATGCAATATTCGCATCTCTTTCAAAAGCAATACTTTAGCAGGAAAATGCATTAAGTAGACTGATACTTTGGATATTCACAGAGTTAAAATTCATTTATAGTGAATTAAAAAAGGCTAGTGTTCAATGAATGAAAGTGTGATAGGGTTATTTTTATTTAGAATCAATAATGAAAGCATAAATTTTGTAAAAAAAAAAACAAAACAAAAAACATCTGCATATGTTATACATTTGTTTAATTTGAAAAAGTTTGTTCAAAGTATATCTAGAGGATGACATGTCCCCACAAAGGGTTTAATTAAACTATGATTTCTTAGCAATGATATTTGTGTCTGTAAAACACCGATGCCCCTCAACACATGTTACTGTAGGCGTTGTGCAGACAAACTATGTATCCTCTATCCTAAAAAATTACCAAGTCCAACAAAATGTTTTTTTTAGATAAATATACCAAAATCAAAATCATTACCAGATGTACATCTTCAATAAAGGTACAAATGATCTGCAAAATTAACAAACTTTCTAGCATAAAAAATGTACCCCTCCAGGCGGAAGGAGTATGGAACGCCACAGCTGTTTTATGTGGAGCTCTGACATTGCTTGATGTGGTGTCGTGTTTACTAATCATATTTTGTTATTATATAATATGGTTCTGACATTTCTTTATAATGTTGTAATATTACTCAATATAATTTTGATATGACATGATATGGTTGCGCAATTACTTGATATGCTTTTGGCATTATTTAATGTGGTTATGGCAGTAGGCAATGTGGTTGTGTCATTAGGCAATGTGGTTGTGTCAATAGGCAATGTGGTTTAAATATTGCGTGATGTGGTTGTTTCATTACGTACTGTGGTTTCTTCATTACGTATTCTAGTTATTTCATTATATATTGTGGTTTTTCCACTACTTTATGTGGTTGTTTCATTACGTATTGTGGTTTTGTCAGTTAGGAAAGTTGTTTTATTATTACTTAATGATATTTTGTCATTGCATAATATAGTTTTTACATTATTGTTACTCAATATGGTATTGTTATAACTTAATGATAATTTGATATTACATGATGTGTTTGCACAATTACTTGATATGGGTTTGTCATTATTTAATGTGGCTGTGGCAGTAGGTAATGTGGTTTTGTCATTAGCAATGAGGTTTTAACATTACGTGATGTGTATTTGACTTTACTTTATGTCGTTGGTTCATTATGTATTGTGGTTTTGTTATTTCGTAATGATAAATCGTCAGTTCGTAATTACAATTAATTTATAAGGATATATCACTTTTCAATGTCGTAGACTGGTTTTAGCATTAAGCGTTGAGGATTTAACTTTTTTATAAGGTTTAAATATTGCATTACATAATGTGTTTCTTCCATTGCTTGATGTGGGTTTGACATTCTTTGATGTGGACATATCAGTTGTTGGATGAGGTTATATCACGTGACCAATTAGGTTGCAGACGGTACGGGAAGTACATGTACATTTTCGTAAATCATGTAAAATCACGAATATAAGACAGAATGCTGTAGAATTTTACGAAGATAAAGAATGTTATATTCCATTTTTAAAAGTTTATCTGTTATTCGTTTTAGTTACAGTTAAACTCATGTTTTTCATTGGGTTAAATGTGTGACCCGAGCTTTCTAAATTAAGTGCAACAACCCTGTAGGATTTAAACTATTTTCCACTTCAGGAATCAAAATTATAGAGAATAGTGCACACTATTAAAGTTGAAGCGCCTTTTAAAATTGTTTCAGCTTTTTATTTTATATTTCAGTACTTATTTACTTAAAACTGGGAATCTAACTTAACTTCTTTGAGTATTAAAATGTGTAATCCAGAGATGAAGGGAGATGAATTCATGCATAATGCACTTTTCATTTATGTATTTCTCTTTTAATTATGTCTAAGCACCGATTTAAATGCTATTCAAGAGTCTTTAAAAATAGTATGTAACGTTTAACCACAATAAACAAAAAACAAAATGCGTGAATACAACCATAATGTTCCAATTAAAAATCTTAATTTGTTAATACACATAAACATTCGGGAAGCAGTTTTTCGTCCGATAGCCACTGGTATAGTCATCTCAATAATATCTGAACTAAACGAACAGAGAATGAACCTGTATCGCTAACCTGAAAAAATGCTTAATAGCAAGTTTTCTATGTTCTGCGCTGGTGGCCATGTTTTTTGTCGAATCGGAACGAAATGGGCAATCATTATAAAGAACTGTCTCTACACCATTCCAGTACAGTTTACTTTAATTTGCTTCTGAATCAATGGCTTCATAGCTGATGATGAAAATTTTGTTTCCCTCACAGGATCCAATGTTAAGCTATGTTCTGTACTTGCTGTCATGTTTTCATCAGATCGGAACGAAGTTTTTGAAGGACCTACTATGCAACTTTTCTGTAGATTTCGTGTTACCGGTATTTGCTTAGGGGTTATAGAAGATGATCAAAATATGATTTTCCAGTAATGTCAATGTTAATTTTTGTTTTGTGCTAGCGGACATGTTTTTGTCAAATCAAAAAGAAATGAGCATGCAATCTTTGTAAAACATTCCTGTAAAGTTTGGTGAAATTTGCTTCAGTGGTTTCAGAGTAGTCGATGGAATTTAGTTTTTCCCAAGAGTTTTATGTTAAATTAATGATGTTGCGTGCTGGTGGCCATGTTTTTCATCGGATCGGAATGAAATTAGCAATCTTTGTTATTTTTTTCCAAACCCCATTCCTGAAAAGTTTTGTTGAATTTGCTTCGGTGGTTTCAGATGAGTTGACGAAAATGGTGTTTTTCACACAAGGTCCTATTAAACCAAGTTCTGTGCTTGCAGTCATGTATTTTTCTGTCGAATCAAAACATGGACAATTCGTGTAAACCCGCCCTTCATATGTCATTACAGTACAGTTTAATTAAATTTACTTCAATAGTTTCAGAACAGATGATGAAAAAGATATGTTTCCCATAGATTCCATTCATGTTTTGTCGGATCAAAACGAAATGAGCAATTATTGTGAAAGAAATTTTCGGCCATTGTAGAGGTTAGTAGTGGATCACGCCTCTTTGGATCCATGGATCAATAGAGCCTATGTTAAAAGCAATCCAAACTCCCTCAGAAATTCCCTTGCCTTGATTGATCGATCATCCGACATAATTATCATATTCATTGATTTTAAAAGGTTCAATTCTGTTATTTCTATTAGTGATATGGGTCAGGATATTTTAATTGGTCCCTTAGATGTAGGATGATATAGTTGGGTTAAAAGTTACTCTCACCTATTTATTAATTCAAATAATTCCCACCGTGTCTTCCAGCGTCATGAACGCAGAGCACTGCTTTAGTAGTGTAGCGGTGTGAGAGAGAATATATTAAGTTTTTATTTACTCCATAATCCCTTATATCCCCCACCATGATGTTAACTTACCCATCCTTATTTTAACCCTAGCCTACTATATAACCAATTGTTCTGTTTTACTTCTTTGTTTTATAATTAAAGTCTATTGTCTTCTACTTTTATCATTCCCATCTTTTACTATGTTGTTACATTACTCCGGAATCTTTATTCTTGTTTTTCCCTAGCTTGGTTTTTCGTGCATCTTTTCCATTGTTGGAGTTGTCTCCCTTATTTGTACTTTAGCACTTACTCTACCCCTCGCTCTTGTGTTGTTTTCTAATTTGCTTCCCTTAATGTCCTGTTCTCTTGTTTTGTTGTCGTCTTTTCTCCCAACCGTAACTCTTACCCAATTTTGTTTTTATCCCCCCCCCCCCCCCCCCCCCCC